>QNGE01001337.1:4458-28565 GCA_008508345.1 Paragonimus westermani | reverse complement strand
GTTCGCCGGCGCGTATTCCGGAACGTTCGGGATGCGCGATCAATTGGTCAAGTAGTTACGTTGCACAGCTTGCGATGGTTGGGTCACGCGCTCCGTATGCCATCTGAGCGTTTACCATACCGGGCACTATATAATGAGGCCACCAACAGCTGGGTGAAACCGCGTGGTGGTCAAGCGACAACGTGGTCACGAAATATGAAGACCTTTACTGCTCCATTGAGCAAAGTGGGCAGGCATCGCCTGCCCGGATGGGGTCCTCGTGATCACTCAAACCGCTGGTTAGAGACGCTATCCGAGATGGCGCTGTGTCGCAGTCAATTGCGTACCTGTATCCATACCACTTCTAGTTCTTCCATTTAGTCTTCTTCAATCTTTGTTGTCTTTCGTAGTACTCTTTCCTTCTAGGATATTCCACGTCACTGTTGAGGTGAGCGGCGGCTCAAACCACAGTACCTTTTGGTCAGGCTCATGGCTGTTTTGATTATGATGATGATGAATAGCGTTGTAGGGAACTGGACGCTTTGGGCAGAAAATTGGTCGAGTGTTTGACATTAGTTGAAGCCTAGCCTTACCTTTCGTGCAACAGTCAAGGCCGGGTTGGAACAATAAAATAATGTTGGTAAAATGCTCGGGTGTGTTCTCGGTAGATGTGAGTTGTATGTTGTTACACACGGATGCTTAAGGGGACATGCAAAATACCGAGCTTGACTATCGAATCAGGAGCAAGCAAATCTAAGTGTGGAAGGTCAGTGAGATAACGAGTTCCTGTAAAGTGTACATCTTTGGAAGAAATATTACACGTTACCTCACCAGTTGCAACATGTTGCCCGATGCACTTTGGGCTTGGTGACTGGTGGTGTTCACATCGGGTTTACCAATTAACTCCCAGGTGCAACGGGTGACCAACGTAATTGCAGAAGCTGTTTCCAGCTGAAAATGAACTGGAAAATTGTTATGTACTGCTTACATGGTGCTTCTTGAACGGCAAAACCGTTTAAAATACCACTCGCCACAAGACCAACATGCCGTTGGGGGGCTTCTTGTGGATTTAGCGGTGACTCCTTTCACCGCTTAGACTGTACCGGCGATAGAGGGCTGTGCTGTCTGCTGAATCATGGCTGTGTCGTGTTTCAGGTTCACCAATCGTTGACACTATCGTTAGAGCTTTCATTGTCGTGTCCTTATTCTGCTCGAGTTCGGATAATAAGTGCGTCCGAATTTCAGCATCCCGAGGCGAGTGAAGACCAGCAGTGAAGACGAGATATTTGAACTGATCATCCGTGAGGGAGTTAAGCTGGAACGTTTCATATTCCCGATTGACCAGACCAACAAAGGTTACGTAATCATCTGACTCACTTTTAATCAGCTTGAGGCAGTTGCACTGAACATTGACTAGTGAGAGCCGTTCATCAGAAACACCTCTAAGCTGTTCGACGGTTTGGTCGAAATCCAAATCCTTCGGTTTTTGTGGAGGTATGGAATTTGCAAACCGTTCGCATTCTGCGCTGTCGAGCTTTCGGACTAGAAGTCGGGCTTTCCGTTCGGAGTCCTTGCCAGGAAATTCACTCTGGAATGTTTCTTCCCAACTCTTGAACCATGCTTTAAATGTATGACCAGATGAAGGTTCGTAGTGGAATTCCGAAGCGGCGATTGAATCGATCGGCGCCGATTTGTCACTGAAAACTACCGCTTTTGATGGCAAAGGAGAGTTTTGGTCAAAGATTCGACTAGACGTTTCTGCGGTTGCTCAAACTACTCTCGCTGTTGTTGCAGAATGGACTGTAGCTGGTCTGCAAAGATAGACACTGTCAAGTTCGTGAAGACCCCGTCGCCAATGTTATATCCCTGAATTGTTGAGCAGATCAGCTAATTGTATGTTCAGTCACGTGACTCGAACTGAGAAGGCAAACAAGTCTTGATGGAATGTTTATCGATGAGAAAACACACTGGTGATGAATGCTTAGAGATTGATGAGATGTAATGATTGGTCCACGGTAAGGGAAGCACCAATGATGAGCTACAATGTAAATGGAAAAGCAAAGTAAAGGTGTATTAAATAAATGCAACTGTTTGTTCGGTGACTGTCCACCCAACAAAACCACAGTCTCCTGTTCCTCCAGATTGGGGGTTGAAAGAGGGTTGGCATCTTTTTCCGAAAAACTACCAACTCTGGGTACACCGTCACTCACTTGCTGCCTTGCGGTACACGCTTTTGAGCCAAATAGTTTGACTGAGAACCCTGATCGTTCTCCCGTTTAGGCCTAGGCATCCTAGAAGTATATCAGCCCAAATACAAACATGACTACTGAGTTGGTTTACTCCATTTGATCGTAACTATGTCCAAATATAAGAGGCAGGTAAAGCACCTTAAATTATCAGGACATAGTCTGCTGAGCTGCACCAGAGATGTTCTGACTAGGATTCTGCGCAATTGGCTCGATGTAAAAATGTGGGAGACCAGTATTTCTCAACACTGCCTATTCAGCGTGGTCGGTTTTTGTATGGTAGGCTGACTGCTGTATACAGAAACTGGATGACCTTCCGATTCTTTTGTTTTTGGCCCGCAGGTATTTTCTCCTTCACACACACTTTCTCGGTTCTATCTCATTCGACACCGACAATTCTGTTTTGTTCCCGGTATTTCCAGCCCTGGAATCAACGTCTTATGGACTTTGAGGTGCTTTTTATCTACCTGTCGGTAAAACCGATCAACTTGATGGAGACGTGTTACTAAATTAGGTCACTATTTTTTCGTCCATCCTCTCAAGTTCTTCATTACGGTTTACTTTTCTTCTGCGCCGTTTTTGTTTGTGTACCGGTATTAGTATGCGTCGTTTACAGTGTACCTTATCCATTTCCCTTTATTTTCCCCACTTGGCAAATCACCAGTGACTGTCGTCAGTAATACAGCAAGTGTAAGATGATAAATAGCATGTGTAGTAAAAAAATACAGGATTCTACTTAGAATTCTCACCACTCTTAGCGGCGTTGCCAACCAATGATGCTCGTTGTTTCTTGTATTTCATTGGGAAATTGAGATCGTACCGCTGAAACAGACCGCAGTGTTAAAACTTTTATTCCTTTTTTTATATCTCTGTTAGAGCTATTCTCATCCCCCATTGTTGTGTAACAGTCGAGCAACAGTGCGAACCAGTATTATGTTGGTATCATTGGTATTCTGATATGGATGGCGTCCACTTGCCGATTTTAATGACTGGATTTTGCTGCTCGTCTGAAGATCGGCTGGTTCAATCCTTCTTTTAGATGTGTTCCTTCATAGATTTTCGTACGGAAGCCCCATCGCCACGCCATCCCTGTCGGTATAGCGCACCCCTAAGCATCACGTGCACTTCAAAAAAACGCATCAGTGGAACACCTCTTAGTTTTGTTAGTTGTTCTATCACTAAATCGGGCATCAATTGTATTCACAGGAGCAGTCGTCTCGTGGAAGACTTGCTTGGTTTGCTGGGATCGGAGGAATAACACAGTTTTTCAATGTGTTTGCCTTTATTCTTTATAGAACACCCCTGCACCTCTATCTACCTTTTGGGAAGGAATATCGGGATTTTCCGATACTTTTGTTGTACGTTTATCGAAGACTGCTGGTGTGGGTGTTTTTCAAATCCAAATTTATCCCAAGGCATATGTGTTATATGCGATGCAGTCAAAATTATGGTACATTGCCCGGACTCTTTTTAGAAATGCTAGTTGAGCGCCGGTCCTCAGGACTTGACTGCTGTGACATTATTATGGTAACTAAGTGGTTTGATTGTCGTGCAGGCGCAATACCACTATCCTAGAACAGTGCCCGCTATGGGTCTCTCGTCTCTCTTATGACGATGAAGTTGGTGTTCGTTGCTAAGTTCTTTGAAGGGAGGATCAACAAATGAGTCAAAGGGAACATGAAAAGTCATATCTTCTACAAGTGGTTATGTTTATGGCCAATTCAGCTGCGGTTGAAAGTGTTGTATTTAGCGTACTGTCCACCAAGATTTGTTGCATCCTGGATGATCGTATGTCTTACTTCGTTGCCATCGAGATTTGGACGTCTCTATTTCTGACGAGTTAAAAGGACTACTGGTAGTTCCCAAAAGATACGGTTGCCACTACTTCCAAACCACAATTAGTCCATCTTATTTTTCGCCCACCTTCCCGCTTTTCGAGCTTCCCACTGACTTTTATTGGTAGCGTTGCCATTGGTGCAAACAGTGATATTCGGATGAGCCTTAAGGCCGTCGAATGGAATATAAGCCTGGTTTGACAATCTGTAGCTTCTACTTCTCTTCCTAATTATGACGTCCTTAATAAACGACCACTTGTCTTTGATGTCAACAGTTAGCACAGACCTAACGATATCCAATTTACAAATTTAGCCGCATTGATCCTTTTTTAGAGTAAAGAAAAACGCCCACTGAGCCGAGTTTTTGGAACAAAGGTAGGTCTTCCGACACGACTGATGGTTTGTAAGGACAGTTCTATACAGAGAACTGATAACAGTACGTTTGATCTGATTCTCCATGCTGCCCACCAGCCATTCCTACGCAAAAGGTTGGTACTCACTAGGAATAAGTTATTGTCTGTGAACAGCCTGATGTTCCGACGCTCAGCTTGACCATTCAATTCCTCGGGTACTTCTGATTCTTAGAAAAGTTCATAAAGTTCCTGGTAAAGTTACTGCCTGCGCCCGGCCTACGGTCAGTTGGAACATATACAAAACCGAAGAACAAGCGGTCTCTTTCTGTTCAAGGCCTTGGGACCTTTTGCTTAATTCAGTTTTATTGCCACCTGCTCTATTACTCTCAACTACAAGATTGCCGAGTGAAAGAACTGCACGTATATTGAGATGTCAGCTCGATAATGGGTGTGTGTTAAAACTGGATGGACAAAGTCACTGTCGGGAGGACAATAACTTCTGATACTTTCCGATTATTTGTGCTTTGGAAAGGGGCTGTCTTGAGGAACCCCATCCTGAGTCTCTGACTCATAAGTCTAACCTGTGAGGCAACCGGATACAGGGTTTCTTGGGAAACCCTACCTAGAGCCGGTGACTCGAGTCTAACCCATTTTACAGTGAGTGGGTTGCTCAGCCTGAGGGCGCAGTGAATAAGGCATTAACGTCTGAGTCAGAACACTTCTGTGCCTAGTTGACATATTCCAGTTTACATCAGACTTTTGGATTATACCGGATGTTGTTCGACCTTATTGGATGATATGCTGGTGGTCACTGTCAACCGTTGAGCGATCGGAGCGCTCCTTTTCTAGCCCCTCCTTTCCTGATTCGAAAGACAGCAGGGCTATGACTATAGAAAAATAGTTCTGCCATGTCTTCATAAGATCATACCTCACTACTTAAGCACTCCTACATAGTCAGTGGTGCGACACAACCCTATGAGCTAAGCTGCTTTTTGTCTGACTACTCTCTTCTGGTTTGTCTGACAAGGTTGCACCTGGATAGACTGAAGTCCTAGACAGCCTATTCTTCTGGATCGGTACAGTGAACAAAGCCTGATCACCAAGTCACTGTAGCTGAAGAGGTCAGTGGCCTGCTATGTTTGACCATCGTTGTCTCCACCAATTAGCTCATACTGAGTGAAATGATCGCGTGAGCTACACGACCGTTCGCCGGCGCCTATTCCGGAACGCTCCCGCGATGGTTGGGTCACGTATTTCGCATACCAGCTGAACTTTTGCCGTACTGGGTATTGTATGGTGAGATCACCAACGGTTGGGTGAAACCGCGTGATGGTCAAGCAGCAACGTGATCACGACATACGAAGACTCTGACTGTTCCATTGAGCAAAGTGGGTAGGTGTCATCTACCTGGCTGGGGTTCTTGTGATCACTCAAACCGCTGGTTGGAGACGCTATCTTAGACGGCGCTGTGGCGCAGTGAGTGACATACCTGCATTCATAGCATTTCTACTTCTTTCCTCAGTCCTGTTCTTATAGCTACTCCGTAACCTTTCCCGTGTTGTCTCCTTTTCCTAGCATATCGCACGTCGCTATTGGGGCGAGCGGCTTCCCGAGCCGCCGTACTTTCTGATCAGGCTCATGGCTGTTGTGATCACGATGACCATATGCTGATTCTCAGATAGGCGCTAGATAAAGCGTTTAGTTCGCAAGGAAGTGAAGTTGTTCGCAGTTGGCGGTGCTCAGAGAGCATTCATACACCATTCGCACAGTCAGCTTCCCAAGTCAGAGGTACTTCTTTCGTGATGGGGTCCTGTACCACGCGATAAAGTCATAGAGCCTCTATGCTATAGAAAATGTGGTTCCCAACAACGAATCCACACCCCTGTGCCATTAATAATGTACTAGTCTTCGTGCCTACTTCTCCGCCGAAAAAACCGGTTATTTTACTGTTAATCGCTACATGAAGCCCATCGTCTTATGCACATCGGGCCACTGCCGGATGTACAGATTTAGTCGTCACAACCAATGGGAGATTTGGTAATCCAAATTGACATTCGCGAGTTTGCTGACACTGATTATGGTGTATTGTAGCCAGTGAACAAATTTATCAATTTGGGGGCTACACAAGTGTTGACGCATATGTGGATGGATAACGATCTGTCCTATCAGAAAAAAAAACGAAATGACACCGGAAGGAAGCGTGGCTCTCCATGTAGAGCTGTATGTACTCTGCATTCGTACGTCCTCTCTCATCCCGTCCTAGGAAACTTGGTTCATTCAGTGTGAAGATGTTCGTCGATTATGCGCCGTTACTGGCCACGAACTGCAAGCGGTTGGTCATTTATACTGAAGTCATTATTCGAGCAGTGGGGCTGTCAGACAATCTCTGAGTAGTCGGGTGGGTAGCTCAGCACCATCGGGTGAGTCCCCAGCCTACGGTTCAGAGAACGGTCTTCCACTTCAGGGATAACTGCGAAACGAGCGAAAGTAGTAGACCCCTAACTAAATCTCTACGATGATCCTCAATTCCGTTCCGGGGCGTCCTTCTGTCAGCGAAGCTATCAGCGAGGCAGACGGTACACTGATCTGGACTCAGTAGTCTGGAGAGTTAGGGGGTTGGGTGGAATATTCTGAGAGCCAATTTGGCTGACTTCCTGTTTACACTGTGTTACCGCCGCAAATTTGCAATGCAGTACCTTAGTCGGTAAATTTAGAACCACCCATCAAAACTGAGGGCCGCAGTTGCATTTCGTCTCTTAGACGCGTTAAGGCTGCTGGTCTAAATGACCGCTTGCCAAATTGTCCAGAGCATATTGGGAGACGTTAATAGATGCCTTGAATCAATTGTTACAATTTGTGTGGACGACGGAGAACGTCCATCTGTACTAGACCGCTCGATAATAGTCCCCGTATCCGATAAGGAGATAAGCGACTCTGAGGTGAACCACTGGGGAACAACTTCACTCGAGTGATAACTTGGTTTCTGTGGTGAAAGTGTATTCGATTCACCGCTTATCCTAACCCTGACGCGGTAGATGATCTAACAAGGGACCAACCCATACGTCGCGTTAAGATATCACATCGGGATTGGACGGAAAGCCTCAGTGTTACAATTTCCGTTATCTGCCAAGTCCTGTTCTGTAGTGCACAGGTGGAATTTGCAGGTGCCAATATGGTTAGCCAATGACAAACTATGACTCTCTTTATACTGTTATACATCTGTGAGTGCGGCTTCTTGTCTCATGAATAAAAACTGTTAGCTGCAACCAGTACGAGGTTTTCTCTTTATTAATTATGTGTGAGGTTTCAATTCGAGTACGACTTCTAGGGCTACTCGTAGTCCCTAATTCCGAGTGTTACTGTTTCTGGCATTGGAAAACTTGTCATTTTCCGCCAAATTCTGGAAGAGTGTCGTACATGTCGCCAGCCAACAGAGAATGTTTATCTCGACCATAGGTGTACGTTTGATTTAACTGATCGACCTACACTTTTGCAGTCACTTGAACACAGCGGTGTACCGAACAATTTGGTGAATATACTGTCGGCGCTTTATTCTTATACGTCAGCTCAGATCAGGGTCTACGGATAACTCTCTGACAGTTTCAGCACCAGCACTGTCGTACATCAAGGCTGGTGGAAGTCTGACTGACCTCGATTATACTGACGAAATGTGTTAGTGTTTGACCATTTTCAAGCAGCACAAACAATGCTACAAGCCATTCCGCGTTCAGCTAGTTACTTCACATCGCGACATGCAGCTTCAAAATGCGAGGTGTCTCTGTAAGATTGCTGTGATTACATAGACCTAATGTTGGATACTGAAGTCACGGAGGTTGTCGACTGGTTTGTATATCTGGGATGCAGCATCAGCAGCGGTGGAAGTGTAGGGAATGAAATGGGGGCGCGTATATTCAGGACTATGATGGTATTTCCTGGTTTAGGACACCTGGTGACAGAGTGACATCTCTCTGAGGCTCAAAGATCGCGCATATAAGACAACGGCGATGGCTGTATTACTTTATGGCAGTGAAACTTGGACGCTAAAGGTAGAAGACGTGAACCATCTTCAGTTATTTGATCGCTCGCGTCTGGTAACACCAACGACTAAACAACGAAGAGGTTAGAGGGCGGGTATTTGTTTGTGATCTCCAACCAAGTTCTTTTGCTCCATCCCTACATTTCCACAGACAGGTCTTGTATTAAAAATGTCTGCTGGCCGTCTGCCACACCGAGCACGTTTTGCCGGCACTACATAATGTGCAGAGTGGATATCTATCCACCTGGCGCAGAGAAGTGAAGTTCAGCAAAGGGTTGCCCCCTGTGGATCGGGTTCGTCCCTCAGATCCGGGCTCTCACGACTCACAGTGTCAGTGGCTTGATACGTTAAATGAGGTGGCGGCGAATCGGGTTGAGTGTCGTTTCTTTTGTTGTTTGACCGAGTTATCTCTGAATTGAATGCAGTTAATGACGTGGAGCAGTGAGGGCCGTAAAGAAGCTGTCTTATTTATGACACCTTACTCTTGCAAGGTGTGGGCACCTTGGTGAATGTTTTGGATGCAGACATTCGTTTTCAGTAATCAGATCTCTGCTTCTTTTTTAGGCTAGGGCTGGCCTTTTTCTTCGTCTGTTTTATGAGTTAAGCATCAGCACATGATGTGTTGTTGCCGTCTTTTTTTGTAATGATAATGATGGGTGCGCCCCCATTTTGGTCGACGTTGAAGTAGAACTTTTTTTGGCACATTTTAATCGTCATTCGGTTCCAGCTTTGGATCCTGCGTGTTTACTATACCTATTATTTATGAACCAACATATTCGGCTGGTAAGGTTCCGAAAATTATTTCCGAAACTTTTCCTTATCCGATATAATCATTCCGCATCTGTTTGATTTTTTCATACATTTTTCAGTTTTGACCTTGCAACGCTCGGCTCACAGAGTTTTGTGTGCAGAAGCCTGAACGGTGTTAGAAGGCAGTGGTGTGTTGAGTCTCCAACCGTTGTGGGCTCTCTTGGCAGGGAACACGCAGTGCTGCTGTAATTACCGAAACCTGCTTTCGAATCACACGACTGTAAGTTTGAGCCCTTGTTACCTCCAACTGATCTTGTTCACGCTTCAGAAGCCTGCCATCATGCAGTCCTCATGCAACCTGCGGTTTCATCTTATGCAGCGTAAATACTGAAAACGTAACGCGTATCGTTTGTTTGGCATACGTGTCATACGGCCTCTGTGTTGTATGCGATAACCAGACCGAAAGTGAAAAGTAAAAAAGCTTATCCTCGTTCTGCGTCACAAATAACAGACTCAGATCAGGTTCAAAAGTCTGTTTGCATTGGTCCTTAAAAATGTTGCCAACTTGTTCAACGTTTGCACGTTTTTCACATTTTCCCCTCACGGAATGTCTTGATTGTGCCTGATTCTTTGTACCTGCACGCTTTTCAATATGGGTTCTCTCGTCTCCGTTTAATTCTTTCATTTTCGATGGGAGGCGACTAACCTAACTTCGGCCAAGTTGCTTCTGCTGTCACAGTTGTGAAAAGGCTTTGTTTACCCTGTCTTTTGGTTGTACTTCCAAAGTGTCTTTATTGCTTATTCTTAATTATTCTTATCATCGTTATTATTGTTGTTGCCGGTCGTACTTATTGCCTTCATAGGTTAATTTGCTGATAGCGCGGTATTGTCATGTGATCTCTTTCAAGAATTTGCTCATCTCTTGATTGTCATATCATCTACTTTCGAATTAAAGTTCTGGGTTCACTCTCTGTTCCAATGCTATCCCAGATTGTCCGAAAGTGTTGTTTTCTGCAAAAATATCGTTTAAACTAAAAAAAAGCCTAATGGCTTTTCCAATCAATTATATCTACTGTCAAATTGATAGTTTTCGTAACTGTCTGCTACAGACTAAACTTGGCCAGGCTGATGTTGATATTCTTCTACTGTTTCCAAGCCGTTTACATAACCCTTGTTTTCATGACTATGTTTGTAGCCATCACTTGGTCTGCTTCCTGTTACCACACCAAGTGCTTTATCCCAAACCTCAAAATTTGAGGATGGAAAACACTGCGTTGGAGTTGGAAGAACGAGTAAGTAGTTTTGACACTTCTTGCTTCACTTTTGTGACAGAAACAACTGAACGATTTCGTCAGTGAAGTTTCTGAGCGCCTCACTCTCAGAACTAAATTACTTGAAGAAAATCTGGCTGTTATTGGAAAATGGCCTGATGAAAACTTCTTCGTGAAAAAGGATTCCACACTCAAGAAGAACACGGCATTCGTGAAAAAAATTGTATGCCCTCATCGTCTTCTTTATCCATCTTTCTAGAGAAACTTTTTAGATAGTCAAAAAGAGCCCTTACTGGTGGAATTCGATATGTTGAATTTATCTAAATATGTTGAAGAAGTGGCCACGGCTATCGTGGAAGCCAAAATAAAAACAACGGACATTCCTTTCATTCTAAAACTCTGTTCTGCTATGTATCAGCGGTATGCTGACTTCGGGTCCCTGTTTTTAGACGCTTGGAAAAAGGTCTTTTCGGCATACAAAGACATGAAAGTGTGTGAACCTCTTATCTTAAAATTCCTGATTTTCTTTAGCATGCAAACATGTCCAAGTTTCGTGTAGACCTGGCACTATTCGCGGACCTGAATACTATCGGTATTTTTCGTGAATCGGAAGGCGTCCGTTTACTTGCAGGTCAGTTAACCACACTGACCAACGGAGATTTGGAAACTTTCTCAAACGTTGGAATCTTGTGCAGCTTTTGTCGACATTGTAGTGACGACTGGATTGGTCTTATTCCTCGACGCATTCGGTAGGTTCAGTTTAATTGATTTAGCATTCATTGTTCAAAAATTGTTCAAAGAATTGTTCACAAGAATACTTTTTGTTCATTGCTTTATTAAAGAATAGAATTTTTAACGTGCTAATGATAGAACGACCTTAGTGTCTCTGGAGTATTGCAACCAGGTACGTCATTTGTTCCTGATTGATATTTTGCGATTCAACTGCCCATCTCTTCCCCGTCACGATTGACGTCAAGGCTTAAATCTGCATCACTTTCGTTCAGGTGTTTGAAAAAAGGTCATGCGGATTTCCTACCCTAATATTCTACGATTTGTTGTTTTTGGCTTTCAAATAAACGAATGTATGCGGTTATTTGTGATTCAGAAGCGAGCCTTCAGCAATAAACATCCTTATCGATTACTTGCAATTACTCACAAGTAATGTGGCAGATTTCATGATTCAGGTAACACCCATTTGTGAACAGTCTGGGCTCCGGCTGGTTTCGAACCAGTGACAGGAACAGCATGCTCAGACACGGCAAACGCTCTACCAGCTGAGCTACGAAGCCACGCCGGAAGTTCAGAAGTTTCCACATTTGGACCTAGTTACTCACCTAATCCACCGTATCACGGAATCTACCAAATGATCTGACGGCTTGACTTCCCTAACAAGATTTCTGAACAGATCACGCTAGAATCCACCAACGCCACCGTTAAGCATTGGAATTATATTACTTCTAAGTAGTGTGGCGGATTCCATGATTTGGATGGGACTCAATCGCAAGAAATCTGGTGGAGCGCCTGCAGCGTTTGGGCATGGTGTTCCTGTCGCTGGTTCAAATCCAGCCGAAGTCCGGTTTTTCCGTAATTGGGTCTCATCTAGACTGCTTACATGTTTTTCTGAACGTTTTGGAACATACTTTTGTCTGTCGTAGAATGCACAGGTGCAGTTTATCATTTTGCGTTTGTTTCTATGCTTGGTGGTTGTCTGTGATATTCATGTTTCGATTCTATACTATATAACCCATGTGCCTCCGGAATAAAATACCCTTGTTTTTCCGTAGTATTTTATCAGAAAAATACCATATTGGCGTACCGCGATCCAAGTTCCTGCCGACTGAACGACAAGCCAAATGTAGAACTTTATTCCAGGAGTATTTGGCAAATGCTCAGTGTTACCTGCAGAATATTGTGAAAAATGCATGCAGATTGGTGTCCGCTAACCGCAAGCAGATGGAAAACCGGGGTGAAGTCAGCGAAGAACGCAAAGAGCATGCGGACCAGCTGCTGCTCAACTGCCGAAAGCTTCACGAGTCCCTGTGTACTCTGGTGGATTTGCTAGATTCCGATCCTTTGCCTGATTTCGCCTCCATGATCAAAGGTAATCAATATATCCTGTCATTACCTTTTACGAATCTTTCGCAGAATGACTTGTTATCACAATATAGTCTTCTGCCACTAGTTCAACTGTCCTTTGCATCTTGAACTTGGCTTAGTTAACTTTACTTCGTTGTATAAAACCTTTATGATTGTTATCCTACGGGTTCAACACCAATTTCTCATATATATACTTACTGCAAAATATCTTGGTGTGATTCATTTATCATGTATTTATGTCTAAATGCGAGCTCTGTTGGTTTATAGCCTACGCATCGCATTTTGACTAGTATCTTATGGTGCAAAAATTGAAAACTGTTTAGCTCTTTAAATTTTCATCTTTACCCGATTATTTTCTCTTCTTACTTTCAGAAGTTTCCGTTACTGACGACGCGAACATAACTGAACACGATCAGGTAAACCATTGTTGTGTTTTGTCGATGATCACCCCTCAGTCTGATCAGGAAACCAGTTCCCAGTTGTTTGAGGATGAAGAAACTCGCCTGTTCTATGAAAGTCTTCCGGATATCAAAGCCATGGTTCCAGGAGTAAGTGGGATTTATGTTTGCGTATCTATCATTTTGTCACATCTAATACATTCGGTAGCGGTTTTTTTCAGCTATGAATTAACCAGCGTCTGTGTCGTACATCCATTTCAAGTTCAAACCAAGCAAAATGAGGCTTCTTAGCCATATATTGTGTAAGCCTGAAGCATGGAGTCCGGGCAGTCGATGTTAGTATCCCATGTGGCCACCAACACCTCTTCCGCGGGATACTCAATTTGTTTTGGTGGATCACACTGTTATCACCAACTCATATTTCTGCATGGCTACCAACCTCCCCCCGTTTGTTTCGATGAGTGTCAAGGTCTCCCAATTTCTACAGAAGTGTTGCATCATCTACGTCGAACAGCTGCCACTCGAATATCTGTTTTTGGACTTGTCCTGGTACCCTTTGGTACGTATGCGAAGTTTGATTGGTCAGGCAAGTTGTACATTCCGGACAAAGCACATGATGCGCAGATGTCACAGTCGCACTTTTATTTATCCAGCTGAATTCATTTCAGTATCAGTTATCTGTAATACCGAACCAGTTTCTTCGATTGAGTATTCTGCTCATGACAACGATTTGTTTTCGATTACACACACTTGTTACCTGTTTTCTGGACGCACGCCCACCTTTTATTCGCGGTTTGCTGTTTACCGGCATTGATAAATCGAGTTTCGTACTTTGTAGCACAAAAACGTAACACAAAAATGTATCACAAACTACTTTTCGAATAACTCAGAATTGAACTTCTTTCGAAACGAACGGATTTTTCCCAACATCATCATCATCATAGACAGCAATACATCAGTGGTTCACATTAATGCGTAACTGTCCCACAACCATGAAGAAAATGCAAACCCTATATAGGAAGAGAGGAAGAAAAAAGAAGGTGACGGGAAGGGACCTAACTACCGGAAATAACTTCGTCCATATTCAAACATTCAACATCAAGGTGCCTACAACTTGCAAACAAACAACCGAGCTGTAAGCGCAGTATAACTGCAACCGTTTCCGATCGGCTTTACTTCCTTAATGATTTATCGCTATACAAGCCTGGTTCCGATAGTTACTTGGGATGCTTTTAAAATGTTTATTAGACGGTGCTCAAATATCTGTACGGCCATACATGGTTGCTTATTTTCATCGTCCTTCATTTTCAGATTTTATATAAGGAGAGCGAGCAAGTGAAACTGGATGTGAGTCGCGACAAATCGGAAGAAACAGAATCGGCGGAGACAGAAGGTACGGGTTTCGTTTTAGTTTCTATTTCTTGTGTTATGGTTGACTTACATTACCACAAATTTACTCAGATAAACAATTGAATCGCGATATTATTTTACCCACTGGCGGTGTGTGTGTGATGAGTGGACGGCATGTCCAATGGTCTCTCGCAACTGGAATTTGTTTGTCTAAGGTTATTTTTTGACGGCTTACCAGATGCAGGTGACTGTCGTTAGCATCGCAACAAATACAAAAAGGAATTGTTATAACGGTCGAAACAGTTCATGGGTGTAACATGTAAAACAAAGGTGATAGTGGATTTACTTCGTAGACATGATTGTGTACGACTGAATGGGATAATGTCATCAACTAAGGGTGCTCGTTGTCGTTGTCCTTTGGGCCTTAACTTGGAAGCTGAGAACGTCCTACTGAAGCAAGGTTTGACATCAAAGCTTTCATACTCCGAATCTAGGTTATTCACTGGCCACTTGACCGTCACCTCCAGCTATATTCAGCACGTACATAGGGGGTGATGTGACTATCCATAAATCGGCATATATCCAGACAACTGGGCCAACGGAGGTTGTAAGAGGTCAGTGTTACGTTCACTAGTCGACAAGGTCGTGAAAATCTCCTGGTAAATGTGGGGCCCCCTTGCAAGTTCCCAATGTTTCGGGGATACTGGTGGTCGAAGAGAATGTGAACATCTCTAACTCCAGTTTTTCAAGGTTAGCAATCGCATAAGAGAACTACTACTCTTATTGATGCCTTGCACGCCCGATTTTCCTATGAATGTGGTCGTAGTAATGCCGTAGACGCTGCAAGTTAGCCTTTTCTATGTGAACACTTCAAGAAAGCTGATACAGCGCTCGACGTAGATGGGCTTCTGATCAGCGCTGACACTGGAACTTGTCGGCCATGTGACTTCACGTCTGTGAATGCCCGTTTGAGTGCTTTGTTTTTAAGGGCGTTGCTTTCTTGCTCCTGTATGGTGTGATGTTTTTTCCAAGCATTTTTTTATTCACACGAAAGTGCGCATATCAAAAATCATGTTATAACTACGTTGTCGACGCTAAGTGGCTTTTAGGCGGATCGGCCTATACAAATTTGATTACCGCATAGCTGATGTTTGGTAAGTATAAGTTGCGAAAGCGTGTGTATAAGGCCAGGCTTTCACTCATTAATTACAGCGCACGTGGTATTTAATCTGCTATTCGTCAGCTTCTTGACATCACTACAATCTAGAACGATCATGCGTAATATCCACAATTTTTTGTCACAGATATTGACGTGGAGACTTTGGAATCGGAACTAGCAAAGGAAGAAGCACTCTTCAAAGCGGCTGACGATGCATCATTTGGTGACGCTGAGTCCGTGCATTTGGCCGAACGTGATAAACTACCATCAGCCTTGCGTGTAGATGATGGTGAGTTGTTTACGGACTTATTTAACCAATCGTCTGTGGGCTTTATCGTACAGCAGCCCTTAATTAGCCAGTCTAATTATCTTAGTTATCCCTCTCTCTAATGATCGGAGTGATCACAAGTGATTCATTTACATTGCGTTCGGCTTGACACTGTGGTCTCGTTTGTTCGCTTCACTTTTCGTTGAGCTCTCAATTTAGCGTTATACAGTCAGTATTGCTTAGGAGGATTAGTCTTACTTTATTTTCATTCCCATACTCCTTTCGAAGATTCATTTTTGTGTTGATTTTTCGACCTGCAAACCGTTGCATACACTTTGTAACTTGATTGCTTTTTTGCAATCTCACTTGTTCCCTTTTTTCGCTCTCTTTAGCCGCAGAAGATCCGAGTTCGTCCGGAAAAGTACTGATGGAAACATTTTTGACACAGCTACCGAACTGCGTCAATCGGGATTTGATAGACCGGGTAAGTTTTATGCAGGGTTCTATAAGAAAGCTTATGCAGTCTATAGTATTTCGTGGACGTATACGAGCAGCCTGGTGTTGCCATTCTAAGCTCTAGCCACTCACATTCAATTGCGAATTATGCCGTCAGACTTTTTCGAGGAAAAAAGCTTGAACTTGAATTTAACGTTTAATGGAGTTCATTAGCGTCCGTTCACATCCCAGTCAGGATTTGAACTCCGAGCCACGTATGTATGAAGCGGGCGTGTAGTGATGACTGTGTTATTAACCTCATTCTGAGTATTATCGAATTATCAATCTCAAACTTTTAATCGGACTTGCTAATGAATCACGTTAAGGTTGTCTGATCATTTCGAACGGAAGCACAATATTCGTCTTGTTGGTTCTAGCGGATTCCCTGAGATTAACTGATTGTCTTCTTACACATCATAGACAGAAGTTTGGGATAAAGACTTTCTCCGGTCCAATGTTCAGTTCATACAGTCTTTTTTATCCAACTATCCGTTTTTAATGTCTTGGTAGGGCTGCCTGCTTAATTACCCGGATGTACCGGCTCCTGTTTCATTCCTGTACGACGTGGGAATTAGAGCTGCGCAATGCTAAGGTCATTTTCAATTCACGATTTCAGTTGTACTTATGTCGATTTTGCTCTGTTGTCACTGGAACCCAGTCGGCTGTATTTCGGCTTATTGCATTCTTAATATTCCGGTTTGTTACTACCACACTAAGTTTCTAGTGGATAATTTCGAATCTAGTTTACTCCTGCGGCTTCTTATCTTTCCTGATTGGGGTGTATCCATTCTCGCAGATAAATTCGGTCTGCCCGCAGCCCATCTTACCTGGACAATACTGTTTTCAGCTATCTTGACAGTCAATTTTGAGTATACATATACGTCAAAATTACAGCGGCTTCCTTGTCCCTACTTCATTTTCGGTTTTGCGTTTAGCCCATAGTTATTTACACCATCAGCTGTCGTAAGAGCGCCTTGAATACTCAGAATGTCTCGTGCCGTGCTCTTTAAAGCAGGTCATCCTTTTCCAGCATTTCCACCGTGTCCAGCCTATGAATCTGTTTGTGTATTTCCTTAGTTTCTGGTTGAAGTGCTTATCTGACTTGAAAAGTGGAGTCAAAAAAATGCTGGTGATCCCCACTGGTCTTACGAAACGTGTTGCCAAATGAAGTGCGCTGTGTGACTTGTAATTAACTTATTTTGACACTGAGTTTGGATACGTTTTCGTGAACGATTTTGGGCGCAACTTTTGACAGTCTGTTCCTTTAGCACTTACCGACTTGATTTTATTTCAACCATTATCTTATCCTGGGTCACAATTTTTTGACTCCTCCAGTTACAACCCTAAAGCTCTGAACTTTTATGGAACTAGTGCTCTTGCCAGTCTTGGTTTGACGTATTTTCCTATTTCACTCTAGGCCGCAATTGACTTCTGTCTCAATCTGAATAAAAGATCCAACCGACGACGCCTTGCTCGCGCGTTGCTCATGGTTCCACGCACACGATACGATCTGCTCCCTTTTTATGCTCGTCTCGTCGCTGCCCTGGCTCCTGTCATGCCTGATTTGGTCATGGACGTGAACGCGATGCTTACAGGAGAGTTCAGATGGCGCGTGTCCAAGCGGGATCAGTTAAATTTGGAATCGAAGCTGAAAATCGTGCGATTCATTGGTGTGTTCCGTTGGTTTGAACTACATATGTCGGTTGTACGGCTATATACGTGCGTAATTTTTCAGCTTCGTGCCACATTTGTGGATATTATGGTTAGGGCTGCCGTTTATCTTCACATTAGTGTACTGATTTACAGATCATTAAGTGACAAAGCAAATAAAGATAAGGAGAGTCGACGATCTTACTGTTACAGGCTCTCCGTTGACTTTGATACACTGCCGTGTCCAACAGCGCTTCCAACTATCTGTTTTGGTGGTTGCACACTCCCTAACTTAGCAGACACTATCTCCCAGGCTTTCTCACCATGGCAATCAAAGACTTCAATACTCGTGACCGTGTCGTCGCCTCGCCGACATACAATACCTTCTAACCGTCAAAAACAGCACGCCACATGTGATGCGGCGGACATTTCGTAAACATACAGAATGCATGCCCCAACCAGCATAGACTGCACTTCCCTCATCCCAACTACTGGTCACGAACTTCGATCTTTCCGGATTACACTTCAACGGACTGTTTACTTACTCACATACCGCCACTCTATTTGACACTGACTAATTGGTGGAACTAACGGCATACTGATAGGTTGTATGCATCTTCTGTGGTATTGTGTGTTACTTCTTTGTTGGTGAGTAGTGCGACCACGAATTAGGGGAAACAGCACTCGACTGTTCTCGGACAAAAATAATTTCTCCATCTCTTTGGCTCTCTCGGCCGCGTAACTATCACGATCGTTACACAGCTTGTTCGTAAAGTTGTTTCAATACATAGAGATCAGTACCGAATTATGTCCAGCGCCCCCGATTGAGTGAGTCAGTCTAGATGCCAACGTTTTCTGGACTTTTTACAGAACGCAGTTTGTGAATGGAAGAGTGACGGGAGATTTTCTGTGAGGTGCGGGCCCGTGCAATTGTGGGAATCAGACTGTCTGAGCATTGTACTGAAGGTGCATAACTGAAGGCTTGAACTAGTTTACTTTCAGTGTAGATTTTTCGAGTTATCAAACCTACTCATGGCTGTCTCTCTTATTACTCACGATTATCGTCACTTTGGGTTGAGCTTGGTATCACTTTTAGGTTATGGAAGTCACATGCTGTGCTGCTGTTATCTTGTCTTATGACTAACTTTGAACCAGATTTTTCAGTGCTACTGCGAAATTTTTATTTTTAAAATGCCACAGACTACTCACCTGTTTGTTTCATCAGCCTAAACAGTTCGGCAACGGCAGGTTGGAGAATAAATATTAAAAACTTAAGGTAAATTTAGGTCTACTCTTCTTGAACTCTAAGTGTCATATAAAAGCTTTTGCAAGTTAGTACTTCGCGTGTTTCTTATAGCACACCGTTCCTAAGCGGTAGAGTGGTGAAGACTGCCTTGTTGGGTTCCGACAGTTTGTGTATTGGTTATTTTGAGTCCCTTAGGCTATCTGTTTTTACCATTTCCCGAATGTTTCTTAACATTCGCTACCTCCGTCGGTAGCTACAGATCCCCATTTCATTAATAGGTCGCTTACTGTTACACTGATCTCCGGGTATGCCCTCCAAACGATATTTTCACAGCAGAACAACTGTACGCATTCATTGAGGGACTGAAAGGTTAGGATCATTTTTTACGCCACCACGCGTTCAATTTAGGTGTATCAAACTATGTGATCGCTGACAGGGTGGTTCGGCGATATCCGTGGCCAAATACCAAACAGTTGCGCAACAACGACTTATCATTTCAAGACCTCCCAATTCGTATATCTTCCCGGCACGATTTCTGTTCACTTACGTTTGCACTTTGTTAATGATTGTAGCACCAAGCTTTATTATCCCTTTTGTGACATTTCTTCTTCAATATCACAGGTGAACTAGTGAAGTTTCGTATATTTCCTGCCCATCAGGCGTTGTCTTGTTTAAAGCTACTGTTGCCACAGTTCGTTCATCACAATATTGAAATGGCTTGTGCTCTCTTGGATACCTGTGGCCGATTTCTCTACCGTCTGCCCGTGTCGCATCAACGTACCAAGGTTTATTTAGAAGTGATGATTCGAAAGAAAACTGCATTACATATGGATCAGCGCTACACGATAATGATAGAGAATACGTATTATTATTGCAATCCACCGCCCTCAACACGACAGGTGAGATATTCGCTGCTGTCTTGCTGAACGTTTCTCAGCATTTCTTAATTATACGTACGATGTGCTTCAGAGCAGCACAACGCATTTATCACTGGTGGTAGTTAATTATTTGGTGTTGGTTCGGACTATATCGCTAACGTTACGTTACATGTAACCAGGCGTTAGCTACTGGGATACATCCTGTACTAAAGCATCAGAACGAATGACCAATCTTCGCATTTGCACTTCTAACCAAAAATAGTTTCACTGTCGCTCCCTAACACTTGTTTGGCCCAGACAACCCCATTTTTGAGCATCCTGCTTACAATCCGTTTTTATTCATCTTTCACGTTATAAATACAAATCGAATCTGTCCGGACTGCTCGTGTGACAGGTTTGACGTGTACGGTCCAACTATGTACTAATAATTCAGCAATTTTGAGCAGTATGAAGCTATCCCAGAATGCAGTTAATGTTTTGACTTTCGACGTGCAAATTGTAAACCATTTATGTTAAACCTCTAGTTGTTGTATACAGGTTGCTACGCACACTTCTCTACTTTTCTACTGATGTAAGATGTCAGTTTGTTTGCCAACTATTTCAACTCTGACGCTTCTTCTTTCCCCAGTTGTACCATGTCCATGCTTATTGCTGGGTGCATTTTCTCGCAAACTATACGGTTTATTTTAAGCCGTCCCTCCATTGTAAATACGGATCCGCTCTACCTCTTTACTTTACACGTGTCCTAGTTTACTGACGTAATTTGGTCGCTGGTAATGTAGATGTTTTGTTCTTTGTTTAGGTGATAATCACTATTGATGGTGACTCACTGCCGGTTGTCGTGATTTCGAACAATTTTCAACGTTTGTTTTGCCGCGTTTATGCAATACAGTTAGTTCAGAAATAGCATCCAACGATAATTACTTGTAGGGAAAATGATTTTTCCTTCTGAATTACGTATGTGTGAATTCACACATTCTTCTGATTTCAATACAACCTCCATGCCAAATGAGATATAAATGCTTTGTGATATTTTATGACTTTGCTGTTCGTCAACCTTCCGTTTGTTCGGTTTAATGTTTAAAGTACCCATATCTTTCCTACAGATCGCGAAAGCTGTCGAACTAACTCCGGAGATGCAGTATATTCGGCGTCTTCTTCTACGAGACTTAGATCGCGTTTCTGTAAACAATGTCCTGCGATCCATTCGAAAAATTAATTGGGAAGACCCAGAAGTAAGTGCCACCTCTGTTTATCTCCAATGTCTGACCAAAATAAGAGGATTTTGTGCACCCTTACTCATCTCTAGTGGAACTCCCGAGTATGTAATTTGAACACGTTTCCAGTGAATTCCAAAAATACCGCTTCTGCCCACTGGACCACTGGGATCACATTTCTTCATGTCTAGTTTTCCATGGTAGCCTTCTCAGGAAGAGATAGCAGCGTGATCGGGTTTCAACTTACCATCACAACACAACGAACTTGGATCATGTCAAGTGTGGATTCTTGTAAAGTTCCTATTCACGGTTGCTTTTGTATATTCTTTCATTTTGTCTGTTTGATAATAACGTCATTCCCTTATTGTTTCGTTACACAACTGGCATTTTCTCCAGCGTTTCTTGTCTTATCTTGAGCTGTATATGCGTACCAGCCCGGTTTCCTCATTCACGATCTGTGTTTACGCAGCCGAAATAAATAAGTTGGACATTGCAACCCACTGATTGGTCTTTGTGTTTTTGCGCATAAAGGTTCATTCATTTCAATTATTTTGAGTTTGTCTGTACGTGAATGATCACGTCTATGCACAAACGCAATACCAAACAGCATATTCATTCCGAACACTAATTCAGCGTGCGAGTCTTCAGAATCTATCGGAGTTTCTAGCTGAAGACCTATGCCACAAGGAAACAGAGTTGTCTATGCTTACAATCGAGTTTTCTCGTGCTTCTATTCGGATAAATTAGGCACTCCAACTGTCCTTTTGATATTCACTCCCAAGCTAACTCTCCGCAACCAATTCGTTCCTTTATTGGATTCATCAGACGGAAATAGCTAGATTTGGATAAGGGGCTGCCATTATCCAATAGATCATCAGTCCCCATAGGCATTGTCATCAGTGATAGCAGTGTGCCAGTGCCTAACGTTAATGTGTACTTCTACGAATTTGTATTAATAAGTTCAGGAAATGAGACGGGACTATTAAGGTCAATAGTATTGCTTGAAACTTGCGCATTGCTTGGATGGGCACGGTCCACCCACTACGCTCAGTATTGTTTTGACGAAGTGATAACAGCCACACGCACGCAGCGCCTGCTGCCATGAGACGATAAGCCAAAGAGTGAGCAGTAACCGAGGCCTGTTTTTGTAATCGTGTGATTAGTAGTAAGTTTTGTTGTCATGGCTACTCTGTGGTAGCGCACACCATGCCATGTCGTGAAAGAACTGCTTGAAGCCGAATAGCCAACCGTGAATTCTACACGTAACATTGTTACCACTAGCCGCTGTCTGTGACTGTTTTTTCCTCAGAGGACTTTTTATTCTCTTTCTTGGCGACGTTTCTTGATCTGCAAGCTGGTGATGCACGCAACGGAATTGAGCTGCGACGTTTCTCCGACTGAGCACCACTGGTTCGTTGCCACATATTTTATGCTGTCACTCGAGCTCACGTTGCTGGGACTCATTAGATGGAAGGTTCCTCTTATCTTACCTCTGTGTGGTGTAAATCTTGGCTCATAGCAGGTTAAGGTCCTGTACTCACGAGAAAGCGCAGCTCTCGCATTCGTGTGAACTCTTCGGCCATCTTCTTTCTAGAAGAGGCGCTGTGCTCAAATTTTACCTTTGTGCATTAAGGTAGCCATTCGTGATGCTGAATGTTCTTTACGTGGTCATTAGTGAAAGTGCAATAATTTCCCCCCATCATCACCGTCTATACATTATCCGTTTATGCAGTATAATCAACCGCGATAAAATCTCGTCTTACTGATGAGTAAAGCGCTACTTTCATTGATTCGTGTCTCGACACGAGGTATGATAGTACCATCTGGTGTGAAGCAAAAGTCAGTAATCGGGCGCTTTCCGTTTGTGTGCATGTGGTCTTAAGTTTTTTGTTTCTCATTTGTGACAGCGTATGTGAATCCGAAAAAAACGCGAAAGAAGATTCAGGGCCACATTTTCTCTTGTTTGCTGTGTGCAGAGGCGTGACTGTATTCGAAAATTTCACTGAGTTGTAAATGGTGACCCGTCAAAAATGCCAATTTTACTTAACCTGTCTTCTGATCATTTTCCATTTCAGCACAAGACGGAATTTTTTAAGGCCCACAATATTTCCAACAATATGTTCTTTGTAATACTACTTCCCTTGGTTTATTTTTACTGCTCTTTTTGAGATTAGTAAGCTTGTGTTTGCCGCGGCTACGGTTGCTATCGAATTACTCCGTTTCCACCACTTCAGTAGTATGTTATTAGTAAGTTTCCAGCCTTGATATACTAACTCATGGAGACTAATCCTATTCGTCCGTGAGCTTGCACACCCCATGGTCATTTTTAACAGCATAGCTTTCTCAGACATGTATTCGTCAGCCTTACTCGCTTATCGTAGAACTCCCATCAGTTAAATGTAATCGCTTTCCAACTGGTCGTTATGGGTTTACTCATCTTCACTGTAGACAACAGTTCATCAGTGGTTCACACAAACGCTCAACTACCACACAACCAGGTGGGAAAAAACTAAACTCTATATAAAAGAGAATGAAAGAAGGAAAGGGATGAAAAAGGACGTAACTACTATAAATAGCTACGTCTATATTCAAACATTCAACATCAAGGTGTCTACACCTTCATCATCATAGACAGCAATACATCAGTGGTTCACACTAATGCTTAACTGCCACATAACCATGAAGAAAAAGCAATCCCTGTACAGGAAGAGAGAGAAAGAAAAAAGAAGGGGACGGGAAGGGACCTAACTACTAAAAATGACTACTTCCATATTCAAACATTCAGTATCAAGGTGCCTACACCCTGCAAACAACACAACCGAGCTGCAAGTGAGAGTAAGGCGTCATCAGCGAGACAGCTTCCTTACGGCTTTCACTGC
>QNGE01001336.1:123860-173939 GCA_008508345.1 Paragonimus westermani | reverse complement strand
ATCAATTCTTTGGCAGGTCGCAAATCGTTTCCACGAAAATATGTCACTTCCGTTGAATCTACACACTGAAGTGGTGCTCTTGGTGGCCTTGATTTAAATAGCACCACCAGGCTCTCCTTCGTTGTGCGTTCCTCTACTGAAGCGGAAAGGTATTGAGAAACACATTCGGTTTAGCAAATGTGTTAAGATTAGTGGAACTCACGGCACTTTTGAGCGTTTTCACCAGTTTGAACATGAATGCATGTGACGACAACCGATGCTGTCAAGCCACTGTTTCATTTCAGCGAAACAAAATTTTGACCCGTTGTCTGTCACCAGGACCTGCGGACTACCTTCACGACTGAAACATTTACGAAATGCTTGCATGGTAAATACCGTGGAAGGTGAGGTTGTAACAAATACTTCTGGCCACCGTGAGTATGAATCAATTAACACAAGAATGTGATAGTTACTAATAAGTGGTCCATAATAGCCTGCATGCACCCGATGCCATGGTAGGTAGCTGTCCGGCCAAGGTGTCCAATTCTTTGGCCTCGTCTTTATTTTGTGGAGGCAGGAGTGGCAGTTCATTGTAGTGCTCTTGATATCCGAGTTTATCTCCGGCCACCAACACATCTGTCGAGCCAGGGATTTCATTTTCTGCACGCCCAGGTGACCTTAATGCAAGTCGTCTAATACCGCCTTTCGTAGCGGTGGTGAAATGACCAATTGACCTCTCTGACACAGCACACCATCAGATTTTATTGACAACTCCTCTCGGTTCTGGAATAATACTGGGTGTTACTTTCTAATATTTGACGACCAACCCTTGGTCATCGCGGTAATTACCGTGCCATAATAGTTTTTGGTTGTCTTGATCAGGTCCACTCGGCTTATCGGAATAGCTGGCGAAGCAAGCAAGCAAGCTTCAGCGGCTGAAAAACTGGAATACCGTGATTAAAAATCCGCCTGAGGAATCTGTTTACCAAGACGATGAACGATTTCATAGTCGTACGCTGCTAGAACTAAACTCCATCGCTGTATCATTGTCGCTGATGATGTGGCAATTGTTTTGTGAGGGTCAAATAAATATTGTAGAGCTTGGTGATCAGTAACAATCTTGAATCTAATACCGAACAAATATTTATGCAGCCTCCCGACAGCCCACTAGACTGTTAACACCTCCTTTTGTGTTTGTGAATATCCTTGCTCAGATCAACAAACGTGATATGCAAATGATTGGATATCACTCCTGTTCCAAAACAGCACCAATGCCAACACTGGATGCATCTGTGGTCAGCGTGGCAACTTTAGACGTAGAAGATGGGGCTAACATCGGCCTTTTAATCACAACTCGTATTAATTCTCGCAGAAGAATTTCGTCTTTTTGAGTCCAAGACCATGTTTCTGCTGACTGAACTGCAAATAATGGTTGTGCTTTCGTCGAAAAGTTTGGGATGAAACGAGAATAATATTGCAAACATCCCATTATTGATCGCAGCTCATCTTGGTCTCTTGGCGATGTAACGGTAACCAAGGCTTTGTACCGGTCAGGGTCCGGCCTGTATCCTTTATCACATGTGGTAAAACCAAGAAAACTCAGCTCTCGCACTTGGAACACGCACTTGGAAGGCTTTATGGCTATGTTCTTATCCCTGAATCGTTCCAGAAGTGAAAGCAACCTCTTATCATGCTCCTTTGCACTGTCAGCGTATATGATTACATCATCTTGATACGCGCGTACTCCTGGTAAATCGGCAATTACTTCATCAATCGCAGCCTGGAATATCCCAGCTGATACGTGTAATCCAAACGGTAAAAAATTGTACTGAAATAATCCCCAAGGGGTGTTAATCGTAGTGATCGCCTTAGAATCATACTCCAGTGGAATTTGTAAGTATGCGTTTGTCAGGTCAATTTTAGAAAACACTTTGCTACCGTGCAGGGCTTTCATGAAATCCTCCGGCTCTTCAGTTGTTGCTGCGCACTTTTTCAGTCTTGGATTCAGCGTTAATCTATAGTCACCACATATCCTAGGTGATTTTCCATCTTCTTTCATAACCACAACGATTGGTGTGGCCCATGCTGATGAGTTAACCGGCGAGATTCTGCCGTCTTCCTTCAATCTGTTGAGAGCATTATGCACATGTTCTCTCATTCCATAAGGTATTATTCGGCGCTTTAGAAAAACCGGGTCTCCTTGCACCTCCAGTTTTGCTGGCTCTACTTTCATCCCTCCTGTAAGTTGTGAACACTGAACTATCAGGTTGCGTAACTGGGCTTGGTACTCTTCACTCGGACCATTTTTGTAATTAGTATTTAGTGAAAGAGCACAATTGAGCTGTTTTAAAGCTTTTAATCCCAGAATAGCTGGACTTCCTTCCGACACCAAGAAACGCAGTGGAATCAGCTCATTATCATTACCTACAATCATTACATCAGCTTCACCTAGCAGAGCTAACCGATGACCAGTAACTCCGCGTATTTCCATCGTTGTTGGTCTCAGTTGAGCATCAGGGGCCATGCGATCTAGTAGCGGTTTGGAAATAATGGATTCGCTACTTCCTGTGTCCACAATGAAATCATACTTACATCCCGACTTGAACTTGAGGCATCTATGAATAAATTGTTCAGCTCTGGATTTCATTTGCAATGAATAAACAGCAGTGGACGGTTCTATAGTACTTGTCTCTCTAACTTGACTCAGGTGACATTTCTGACTTCTACATACTTTCTTAATATGACCAGATTTACCGCATGAATGGCATATAGCATTACGAAATCGGCAAGATGATCGTAAGTGTAACTCACCGCACGAGAAACACTTGTTAAATTTCTTTGAACCGGGATTGATGATGGGTGCATAAGAAGGCCTGTTCACTGGTTGACTTCGGGTGGCAGTATGCGCTTTGGTCTTCTGAAATAATGTCACGTTCGAATCAGCTGTAGCGGCATTGACGTCATCCTTCTGCTCGCAGATGTCTCGGGCCTCTTGGAAAGTCACATCTTGTTTGACCAGCAATCTACGCTGAAGATCAGTGTCATTGACGCCAGCAATCAATCGATCACGTAGATGCTCCTCCAGCTTGTCAACGAAGTTACAACGGGCAGCTTGTTTTTGCAATTGCAGAATGAACTCACGGAAGCTCGTGCTTGTTGAACGCACTAATCAATTGAACTCCGCCCGTTCTGTGGTTTGGAAATTGACTGGGTGCACGTGTTTTACCAGCAGTTTCTTCAGTTCGTCAAACGGCAACGAGGCTGGGGCATTCGAATAAGCCAGATTCTTCAGTAACGAATACAATTCACGACCACCAACGGTAACGAAGAAAGCTGATTGGTTTTCCTCCTTCACATCACATCGAATGCTGCATCACAGTTCAAATCGTTCGACCCATTCCTCGATTTCACTCGCACCGGCATGAAGATTTAATTGTTCAATTGCAGGTAGTTCCATTCCGCGACGCCGATTTGTGATGCTCAGAATTAGGGACTTCGAATAGCCCTAGAAATCGTACATGAATTGAAACCTCCCGCGCAAGTAATAAGGCGAAGACCTGGTACTGGCAGCAGTAAGCAATTGTTATTCATGGATTGAGACACCGAATTTATTGATGTACAACAGCATTAGAGAAATCACAGCCTGTCATTGGCTGATCTCATTAGCACATGCAACACCATAAACTGTACGTTAATTGGTGGAATACGGAACAGATGAATTGACAACACTAAGACCGTTCGTCCACTCCTGATGTTGTATCATTAACGCGATATTTGGATTGGCCGTCTGTCAGATCATCTGTTGTGTCGGGGTTTGGATAATCGGTGAATCGAGACTTCCAACACAAAAACCCAATGAGTACAACTGCTTTTCACCTGACTGTCCTTCGGCCTGTCTGACAAGGTTGTGCCTGGATGTACCAAATTCTCAGTCAGCATAGCCTGCCAGATCAAAACAACACACAAGCCCGACCACCATGCAGAGGTAGCGGTGCAGATTAGGTCCCTCGTGCGTATGTTTTTGCAGGCATATTTTTCGGATTATATGCCGTTCAACTTCGTTCACCTTCACTGACGTTAGAGAGATGAAGTCGGAATTTTCGCCTTCCGTATCTTCGATCACGTCAGCAACCTCTGTATTTGGAGATCTTGGTTTAGAGTTGGTGTTCGCCTTGTTGAAAACAGAGATTACCAGCCGGCATATAACAAGTGATCTGAACAAGTTCTGTCAGCTATTACCACGCCTCCCACAGATATGCCGAACTCGGTCAGCGATATCTCACTAGGCTCACCAACCGATCGTTATGCGCGGACCGAACAGAACAATCTTAAAGGAATGCAGCCGTCCAAGTAAATGCGTTCTGAACAACTGTTCCACTAGTTACAGTTGAGTGACAAAAACCCACCAGTTATTTTTCAAAACTTGTGTGCCGATGCCTTCAGAGAAAACAGCCCCAGACTAGACATAAATTATTCGGCTCTTCTTTAGGGAAGATTCGACCTCTGAATTGGACATCCAATCCGATACAAAAACAGGGGGTTAGTATCATCGAACATTTTGCAATGGAACCACCATTACGGTTCATCACTACACTCCCAGGTGCAAAGAGTACACCCGTTAAAACCTTCGACCGTCGACTTTCCAGCCTAAACCGTGGTCTATGTTGTGATTTTCACCGGTTTCTCCATGTGGCTGATATTCCTTCGACCGTTACCGATATCGATTTTCTCTGACATGTAAACGTACTAGTTGATGCACGCCAATCACATCTAGTTGATAACTGGAAGGAGCTGAACGTTCAAGGTAGGTCTTCGCACACGGCTTTAATCGGTCCAATGATATCCGATTACTCATTTTGCGAGCTTTATGGAAGACTTACCCGGAATCACTCAGCCGACCCAACCCGCCGATGAACTAGCGACCATGACAACCGATATCGTGCGTCGCAATGCCACACGGGTACCATCGGTTAGAAGTTTTTCACGTTGCTTAGCCCCCGATAAGGTGAAAACTTTCCAAACCAAATCCGAGCATATGCTTCAACCAGGCGCCATCTGTCTGTCTAGCAGTCCATAGGCGACACCTATGAACATGGCGCCTAAGACGGCGATAACAACTGATATCGCTGTGGCGACTACCGGACAACGACAAACCAGTCTCGGTAGGTATCCAGTTCCTCACGTTCAAGAGTTGACGGCAAACTGTCGAGAAGGCAAATATGCACCAAAAACGACCTAGTGCGCGCTCATGGTCAGATTCTCGTTGCCCCCAAAGACATCTTGAAGGCAGCAATCAAACCACCATTCGGAGTTTCCCAATTTCTAAACATGCCGTTTAGTTATGGCAACCCAGCTTAGACTTTCTAAAGTTTTATTCGCGATTGGTAACTTGGAATGGATGGCGTTCATCCCTACCTAAATGAAATCTTGCTCACCAGCCTATCACAAGAACATCGGGTGTAACTGCGTACACTGTTTCCTCGTTTTTTTTGCACTATGGGGTGACAGCATACTCAAATATGTGTTTATTCGGGATGGCCCGCTTAAAATTCTTAGGTCACATTCTATCCACGATGAGGCTAAACCGCCTTCCGACAGAATGTAGGCAATAGTGGAAAACCTAGAGCGCACGTCGTTCAAAAAACTTCCCCGTTCTGGTGGTTAGGTGAATTTTCTTTGTTGTTCCATTTCCAGCTGCGCCAATTTAATGCAACCACTTACCTACTTGCTCAAAGGTGAGATGCGTTCGTTTTCATTTACAACTGCCACACAAAACGCTTTCGTCGAATTAAAAATAGCCATGGCTAATATTACATCCATCCCATACCACCACATACCCGCCTGTTTATCGCTAAACATGAATGCGTCAGACGTTGTTGCAGGAGCGGTCCTGTGGCAGCAACTCGATGGCAACTGGTGTTCACTGGCCTTTTGTCGTAAGCGTTCGCAACCAACCGAGTTGCGGTATAGTATTTTTAGGAAGGAATTGTTAGCGGTATATTTTGGCATCTGCTGCCTTCAGTATGTCACTGAAGGCAGAATTCGTATCATTTCACAGATCACAAGCAGCTAACGTACGCCTCAAGTCTGGCATCTGGCAGGTACTTTCTCTGAGTGACTGGACATCTGGAAATCGCCCAGTTCACTGACGGAGCCTGCCACGTTTTAGGCACTTCCAACCCAGTAGCCAATGCTCGCTGGCACATCATTGCTACAACGAAAGTGGCAGACAACTTACCCGATCTGACAGCGACTGCGGTGGCGCAGGTCAACGATCGGGAAATAGGACAACTCTGCCAGTCAAGTCCCCTCAACCTAGAAAGCGTCCACACGAACTCATCCGAAGTGATTACTGTCTGTGGCACTTCACAAGGCATCCCTGGCCTGGTTAGTTCGTTGGCTATCCGCCGCCGAATTTTAGATACGCTGCACATGTCTCACCAAAGCGTGCACCCAACAGATAAGATGGCCGCCTAGCGTTCCAACTGGCGCAGTGTCAAACGTGACACCCACACGTGGGCCAAATCGTGAGTGCACTGCCACCGACCTCTGATGAGCATTTCTATCATATGCATGCTGACTAGATTGGACCTTTGCTACCCTTTAGTTGGTGTACGTATATCTTAACATATGTAGGAAGGTTTACACATTGGTCAGAAACCATATTGGTTCCAAACTGTTTATCAGGACAGCAAGAAGACATACATTACGAGATGCAAGCACTTCGTTTATTCTCATCAGTCGGTTAAATAAAACATCGGTTATATGGGTTAAGCGCGTAGCGTCAAAACAATGAAATGAACGAACTTGACTTAGTTGCAATCAGGTTTCACTGCCACGCAACGAAACCAGACTGAAACCAGACAAAGGCACCGGCATCGTAATCTTGAAGAAAGATGATTATGTGATGAAAATGCGTACCATCCTGGCTGATGACAGGAAGTTCAAAGCTGATCGCACGTCAGATAATAACATTCTAGTAGAAAAACAAATATCGAGAAAGCTGCAAATTCTTTTATTGCATGGATGTATAAGTGAGCGGGAGTATAAACGGTTGAAACCGATTGGGACTCGTACACCACGTATGAGAGGAACCCCCAAATTGCACAAACCCGGTGTCCCCCTGAGATCTATTCTTGCTATGGATGATTCACCTTACCACATACTTGCTCGATGGCTAGTTCAGCTCCTTGACCCCATCCGCAAAACCCTCAGCTCCCGTTCTTTGAAAGATGCTTTTGAATTGTGTTATATCTTGGAGAATATCTCGGTAAGTTCCGCACAAAAGATGTACTCCGTTGATGTTGAATCGCTATTCACAAACGTTCCGTTACATGAAACAGTTGATTAACTATGTATTTTCATTTTGATTCCTAATATTTCTTTATCCATTCCTGTCGACTACCTCAAAGAATTGATTCTGATTTGTACGGAAAGCATTCGGTTTGAGTTTGACGGATGTGCTTATAAGCAAGTTGACGGTGTGGCAATGGGTAGCCCGTTGGGTCCAACACTGGCTGACAATTTTCTTGGAATGGTCGAAGATGGACTGTCGGATGGTATTGATCGTTCTTTGCCTAATAAACGGTATGTCGACGATATCATAATGTTCACCGATTATGATCATTTTATGAACCTTTTATATCAGTTTAACTCTGCCCGTCGAAATCTCCATGTCACCTATGAACAAGAGTTAGATAACTCACTACCATTCCTAGACGTCCTTAATTCTTGACGCTTAGACGGTACACTCAGTAGGTCTGTTTATCGAAAAGCCACATTTACGCCGGTGGCTTACAAACGCAGTTTGGTAAGAACTATTATTCACCAAGCAAGGAAACTGTGCACGGCAGACAGCCTACAGTCTGAGGAGCCCTTGAAGAATGTTCTGTTTGCGAATGGATATCCGGCCAAATTTATTGCAAGGAACGAGTGATTACCTCCAAACCACATTTAGTACCGAAAAGGCAGGTTTTTATCAACCTTCCTTACACAGGTGACCACAAAATTACCGATGTAAGTCGAAAGTTTAAATCTGTCATTGATCACAAATATGCCGCGGCGGAATTGCGCTTGTTACTCTCCACCCGTAAGATGAGCCTCTACTGCCCCAATCGTTCTTCTTCGGAAAATTCTGCCTCTCACGTTATCTACCAGTTCACATGCAGTTGCAGTGATTCATACATCGGCAGAACGGACCGAAATTTACGACAAAGGAAGGCGGAGCACATTCCCAAGTGGCTAGTGCAAACAATGTTTCAAGGCGGGACAGTATACCAACACTCGAACAGAAATCCGGCGTCTTCGATCGCCAAACACCTAATCGCAACAGGTCATGTGGTTGACCCCGACACTTCGTTCACGGTCCTACTGCGCAATCGCGACCCTAGATTGTTGGCGTTCTCCGAGGCAATGTTGATCAAGCGTCACGCACCGGCCCTTTGTTGGTAAAAGGTACTGACGCAATCATTTTCGTTGCCGTGGCAGTGAAACCTGGTTGCAACTAAGTCAAGTTCGTTCATTTCATTGTTTTGACGCTACGCGCTTAACCTATATAACCGAATGTTTTATGTAACCGACTGATGAGAACAAACGAAATGCTTGCATCTCGCAATGTCTTCTTGCTGTCCTGATGAACTGGACAGAGGGAACTCAGTGTTTCAATTTTCCAAACTGTTCGTCAGAAACCGACGCATGAGTATTATTAGAGTGTTAGTTTGCCTAGTTTGGTTGTCCCGCTGTGGTGAGCGTTGGCGACGGGTGACATTTTGCTTTAGCCGTCGTGTCACTTCTCAACGCACTGGGATGTATCCAAATCTGCACAACAAATCACTACCCGACAGCCAACCAGCCAGCTGAACGTTTTCACAGATAATTGAAAGGCACTCTGTCTGCTAGCAACAACACGTCCTGACACGAGATTCTGCCACTAGTCTTGTTAGGCATCCAACGCACGCTGAAAAACCACCTGTACACCACTCCCGCTCAGCTCGTCTGAATGCACCTTACGTTTACTCGGAGAGGTAGCTGCTCCACTTGCAACAGGACCAATCAACTTGGCGGATTACGGTCAGCGGTTGACCTAGCACATGAGAAAACTTCCACCGACCCCCTCCTAAGAGAACGGACGACGCTAGCGTACGTCGATCCTCGTCTATCAACTTCCTCACATGTTTTGATTCACGAGGTTTCTCCTCGATGATCTTTACAATCGCCGTTTACAAGTCTGTTTCGCGTGTTCACACGGTATGATAAAACTTCCGTGTTAGAGCGCAACGCGAAGTTAACCCTATCGATAGATTGAAATCAGCGTTCGTTGAGATAATTTGTGGAAACTGATTAGCTACCAGCAACATCCTCTTTGACTAATACTATACCTCATGCTTGCACAGATTCCGCTACGGTTGAGACCCCGCCAGCCTGCAGAACAGAGGTGATCGCAAGTTGCGGAGACCAGTGCAATCGGCAGATTACGTGGATGACTGTCACAACTTTCGGTATTTTGGTGCAATCTTATCTAGTCACTTTCAAATAACTTTACCTACTGTGGACTCCGTCAACGGGCATCGCTTTTCAAAAGCAGCCATATTCTTTTATACACAGCTGAGACGTAAACCAGGTGAGGCCATCGCTTTCCATTAATGAGCACTGTCTACTCTAGATACTGCAAGTCAACCGTCCATTATCTTTGTGGTATGCTGAGACCGCATATCGCGAAGGATGCAAAAACTAACATTCTGTGACGACCGTCTACGACAAACGAAACTAAGGTTACGATCCTATTACGTCGATTACAAATTACCCGTTCCCAATCCCCTGGCTTACCCATGACTAGCAGTCTTCAGAACGAACCAGGTCCAATGAATTCCGGCTGTTTCTCCTCACCCCTCTGCCGACCACAAACGTAAGTTGTGTGGCAAAAAATTCAACTATTCACGCACGTGTCAATGTACAGCCACATTGTCAAAGTTAGGGCACTGGTTGTCTTCTGGAAGAAAACTTTGTAGCGATCCTACTAGCTTATTGCTGATTTTTTTGGAGTTACCAATGTCATTAATGCTCTCTTTGTTTGGAGCCCTCGTGTAGGAAAATGTCACAACACTCCTGAGGAAGGCCACCCGAGGTGGTTGAAACGTTGAGTATTACAACTTGCTCGAAACGTTGTGTTATTCCCAATCTGTATATCAAATTTCTCTTCATTCATCTTTCAGTCTAATGGAAAGGCAAACCGACAATCAGTTGATTTGAACGAGTCAGCCACATGGTTGCAACATGCCCGGGGTACATAGCGATGGGTAAAACTGTGGTCGATCATTTGGACTGTATTGATGTTAGATCCACTGCTTTTGTGAGAACCTTTGATCATCAGAGACAACCCGCCTTGATTGACAAGGTCAAGCGACATGATGTGAAATACAGCTGAGTTATTTCGTCCCGTTGTGTCGGTAAAAAAAATCGGGTTGTTCTCATCTGTGCTCTCTATCCAGTAAGAACGGTCCCAGAGGGGTACCTCAAAATTCCAACAGTGATCTGTCCTACTCGACTGCCTTCAACACTGGTCTTCATCAACTCTCGGTTTCATCTACGTTATTGCCATTTGCGGACGACATCCAAACATGGCTAACGTAATGCACAGTCGAAACAAGCAAGCACACATGGATTGATTATGAATTGTGCAACAAAGCGTGCTGTTGTGTTGTTCGCACTGTTTTAGTTTCCGTTTGTGTAAGTCGTATACATGGCTCACTGGACCTTTGACCCATGCCTCTTTAGATTGTTTCCTTTTATAGGACTATTGTTATAATCCGTAATTCGGCTCGACGCTGTCCCAAAGTTGGCCCGCCGATGTTACGGACAATCAGAATACATATGGCAGACTTGCATGTTACAGTTAACACAAAATAACATCCAGGTGACAGAATGTTCTAGACATTTTTTTCAAGCGCTCTCGGAAAAAAACAGACTTCAATACACAACCGCGGCATGCATATATGAGTTTGTCCGCCCTCTGCAAGTGTAACTTTTATGTTACAGAAATTAGCATGCCATCAACAATTGATACGGATCAGCAGAAGTAATGTCACCATTTCATTGCAAAATGAAGATGTTTCGATATCACTTCCGAGTGTATCAAAACCAACTGAAGATGTCCCAGGGGATTTCTCTGGAGTTCAACATCGAACGGGACCGCGCAGCCAATACGCGCACGGGTGAGTTAACAGATGCACGGATTGATAAACTCTTACCGAGTCGTAGGAAATAGACCTGCCTGGAGCAACGGATAAACAATGCCAGTGTGCCTGGACCCATTTACCAACCTGATGAGATGCAGACGAACACGTATTTAGTGAGCACCGAGGGTGTGGATGTGTTCGTAAAAAGTAACGTGCACATGGAAAGCACATTTGGTAAATCGGCCTACTGTGAGTGTCAGTGATTGCTCTCTGAACAAGTTTGACGGGTGCTCCGACGGTTAAGGGCAACGCTGACAGTGATACCGGTCGTCCACGAAGTGTTAACCATGATGCAGATAGCGTAGTCTAAACCAAATGGCTTGGCCGAAAACAGGCGTTATAACTGAGACGGATTCACAAGCGGCTTCAACACACTTCTGTGACCATAACCACCCCGGCCGGCAGGGGAATGAACGTGAACTCCAGGTCAGGCCACTCGGCCCCATAGTAGCGTTTCGACCGCCATAGTCCACGTTCGAAAACACCTGGCTGCTCACACGTCTCCGTAGACGTTCCAACGCCTGAAGGGCAACGCTGAACTGAGAAATATCTTGTATCGGTGGCTAGAAATAAACAAACTAAGAATACGATATTTTCCCGGCAGGTTTTTTCACCAAACGGTGAGTAACAAAACGCTACATTTGTAGCCGGCACAGATTTTGCAATCGCTAAGAGGATGGTAGCAAACTCACAATTTCCCATAGGATCTGAAGCCCGTCATGTCGCTTTAAAGTTTAACGTATCACTTGTAAAGTTTAACGTAGCTTTTTCTAGCCACACTTCCACGACGTCAAACATCGCTTAGCATGTCTCAGTCTTATTGTGGTGGATTGCCAGGTCGGGGGTGCGAGTTTTCGAACGCTCGGCCGAATACCTCAACGTGAGGCTGCGTTCAGCGGTGTTCATGTGACGCACGGCAAGATCAACACATTCCGGGACGGAACTTGGAATGGGATCGCCAACTATATAGGATACATCGCGAAAATCTTGGTTTTCGAGCGCGTTGAATGGACGATAGCTTATGTCAGCTTCTAGACCCAACATGGGATTTGCCGAGTCCCATCCCTTCTCCAGAACTGACTTCCGTACACTGCCATTCTTCTGAACGCTTACATCCAACCCTTTGGTATCGAATAATTCGACAACAAATTTCATGGTCTTATCATCTTTATAACCGTATTCGGGTGCCACGATAAGTTCACAAACTTCGCCGATCTCCATAGTTGCGACCCCGATATCCCAAGCCTTTATCACCGCTCCTGTTCCTATTGTAAATTCGAATTTCTCATCTCGGTCACGGCTAGAGTCAAACTGTTCACCATCCTTTTCACCACCGAAGTATGTGCCAACATAGTGAACAACCACCGTGTCACTATGACAAGGCTTAATATCACAGGTTCCTTCTCTAATTATTTTCTTTAGAATTCCACGATCCTTATCCTCCGTAAGATCTTCGAAAGACGACAAGTAATCCTCACGTTGAGGTATTCGGCCGAGCGTTCGAAAACTCGCACCCCCGACCTGGCAATCCACCACATTATGACCGTGTGATTTTATCGTGTTGTCCAACTCCTTGTCATTGTCTTACTTGACCACGTCATCCGTATAGGGGCGGTGTGATGAATCCCGTTTGCGTCACTGAGATAAGAAAGGAGAGCTTGTTAAAAAAATGTCCAGATTGAGGTAGGCTGTATTTGACAAACTTGCACTGTCTTGAAGACCGTATGTTGGGATGGACCGAATATCAGGCTGAATGATTTGAAGATTCCCCACTTGCAGACAGATGCGGGCGTGGTCGCGCTCGTTTGTGACATGCAAGCCTGCTATACCTACTCGGAGTGTCCTTAACATCGGCGGACCAACTTTGGGTTCTGTTCACACGTGCCCCTCCAAAAAGATACGGGGTGTGGGCTAATCTAGGCATATGGTTTTCATGTGAATCTGTAAACTATCACATTAGCCCTTGTGCAGTGGTTTGGGGCGGCCGGTTACCAAATATCCAAAAGGAGGAACAAGACGATACCTACTGCTTACCGACCTATCAACCTAAACAGTACTATGATGACACCATTTGTGAAGATGAGGGGAAAATCGAAGCTCACCACACCCACTTTTGGCTTCTTAACCCAATCCAAAACAATTTCATACTTAGACGCCCCTGTCACACGAATCGCCTTAAACGTAGACAAGATGGGGACAGAGCAAGTGGGCCAGTGTTTTAGATCAAATTTAGTTTACACTGGCTTTAGTAGGACTTTTCATAATGTATCTCATCATAGGTTGTTGATCAAATTACACTATTGACCATAAAGATTATAGTTAGATATCTGAGTTTCCGCGACTGTTTCTTTCCAACATGCCATGATGGGTAATGCGTCCCTAGGCTTGGTGGCCAGTACGTGTCTCCTGGCTTCGCGCCATTTGGCTTTCTGATCTCCCAGGATAACACTCGTGGAAGATCGTACACAATTCAGAAGGATCGGAGACGCTGTGAAGGACCCAGAACCGGCTTTGAATATAATCGACAGAATGACTGTTGCCGATAAACTAAAGAAAATACTCAGCACTCCGTTATTTCAGCTCATGCCGGTACGTTTACGTACGCGCTGGGAGGAGCGGAACTGCCTGTTGTAAATCAGCAGATGGACGTCCGTCTCATTAATTTCGACGACTTCAAGGACCAGTCAATGGCACCTGGCCACCGGGGAAGTTTTGCATGTATTGTGGAGAGTAACTCAAGCCATCGCTATTCTGATGGATGGAATATTCTGCAAATTCTTTGCGGTGGTTGTGAGGCCGCTGCGCGAATGCTACGTCCAGCTGGGCCCCTGTGCTCAATGCGCGATATAGCCACAGTGAAGGGACTAGTCTGAGGGAATCCGGCAGGATGGAAGGATCTACCACACTCATAAAGACTTGATAAAGGGAACGTGTTTTGTTTTATCGGCGGCTATAGGGTGATCTGGTCCTCATCTACCATATGCTAGTCCATCGAATTGACCTCGGCCTCTCTGAGCTACTTATGCTGACACGGCTACAGACATCTTGCAGATATCCCGTCCGGTCAAGTGGGAACTGAACCCCGACCAACTCAGCTCGAAAGAGATCACCGATGTGATTTCCCAGAGGACGTAGTGTATGCACCATCGATTCGAGATAAGGCGTGAGCTTTGGATCACAGTTTACCTTTTCACAAATCTCGTAACCCTCGTCAGTTGACTTGTTATATGCCTATCATGCTCGGTTTCATCACCTGACCTCTAACATCATCCAAATGGACCAAAATCAGCTGCTGTCCCGATCGTGTTTGTTTTAATTTTTAACATGACTGGTCAGTCTTATGGAAACCACTTGATTGACTCGCAACTGAGTTCATCGATACAAACCTAGCAGACTCGAGTTTACCTGGCTGTATCCAACTGTTGCTTCGGTTCCTACGAAATTCAGCCACAGGCAGCACCGCTAATGTCTAGGTCCTACCGGAACCTTACCTTACACGAAATAAATCTCGGAAGCAATGGAATAAGAATCGGCCACAAGCTAATAATGACTCAACAACATGAACATGTGAGAAAAAACTCACGCTCACGTACTTCTGCCTCTTGGATGAAAACATTGGAGATTTGGGCGAAAAGAAAACGTTGAGGTGGGTCATTTGCGATTCGATCCAGTAAATCACAGATAATGCGGCTGAGGGCATTAAAACTTCGTCGGAATTCACTCGAGTGGAGTAAGAGCTTCCTACTGAACAGAAAGTTCTTTGTCCTGGTTACAAGGCGCACGATTAAGCTCCAGTTTTCCAAAGGGTCGCTTCTGAGACCAATGTTAACCAGTCATCAACAGCTCGGCTGAACTGTCATAGTTATGTTTGTAGGTGATGAGTTTAGTGGGAGTCTCTCAGGAGACAACATGGGAAGTGGACCTGGCGAAATCCATCAGTGAATAACCATGCAGAAACATCCCCTAAGCATAAGAAAGCTGCTTTCCGTTAGCGACCTAAGATCGCCAACACGGAAGGGTGGCGCTAAAACCAACACGAGGGATCTAACAGTCGAAATGACTGAAGATATCAGGGTTGTCATTCAGTGTTTTCTGACAGTACGCGCAGTAAACGAAAGAAAGCTAGATATCTTTTTGGCGCTTTGAGAGATGATTGCACGATCCCATTTCGATTATTGCGTAAGAGCGTGGTCGCTGTTTCTCATTAAAAAGCCTAAATACTCGAACAAGTGCAGCTTCATTTGCAAAGATCCTTCCGCAATGCCGAATTCCTCGATTATGGAAACGGACTCAGAAGTCCATATTCCTTTTATAGGAGATTAAATACACAGAGGGGCAGATTTGTCAAAACGTTTGATATCCTTAAGGAGAATCAAAAGTTTGCCCGCCCATGGGGGATCCGCACGCACAACAGAAAGATTACAATGTGCGAAACTCGTACCAACGCTAGGGATCAACTATTCCTAATGAACGATTGGAAAATCTTATCGTCAAAATTAGATGAAGCCTCCACATTCAGTGAATACAACCACATTTTGGATAACTTTTGACCTACGGTACACTGAAAGTGTCTTAAACAGAGCAAAAGCACAGTATGGTGTGATACCTTTATTTTATCAATTCCGTCATGCACTCTTATTTCTCCTTTATTGTAATGGCACCTTAGACAAAAAGTTTGACGTGAACATCGTCAATGCTAACGCGTAGGATACTTGGTTACATCTTTGGTATAGAATATGATACGTGAGTGATCCTGCAAGGGAGTAGAAAATAATTCAGGATACGTGATAGTATGAATAAACATTGAAAAACATGAGAAGGCTAACACTTCTGAGAGGCATTTGGAATCAAGAGCTACAAGAAGCTTCGTGGCCAGTGAAAAGAATGTCCCTTCAGATCGTAAACGTAGTCACGAATGAGGGATTAAGTGAACAGAGAATGAACAATGGATAAGAGGCTTGGTGAGGCCAACGACAACACATTTCGATAGTTCATACGTGGGCGCGAAAAACATAGTAAAGCTCACATCACCGAGAGGTGATGTACTTTATTGGCCAGTTGCAAGCTGAGGGGTTAAACGTATCGAACGCTTGGCTCGGATCATAAAGAGGCACATGTGACTAAAGCTTATACCAAGTAAGCATGTTTTACCCAGTTTTAGATCTACACCTGAAACAATTGTGGCGAGTGCAGAAATGCGCTTGAGGAAGACGTAGAAAATCTCTAACTACAGCTGCCTAACATCATGCGTGAATAAAACAACAGAGACATATCCAGCGCTGCCGAAACCGCTTTTCATTAAGGCAATCTTTCGGATGACAAGCGCTCCTCTGACTTATGGTGCGGACACTCTTTAGAAACACCAACACTATCGCTTTACAGTAGTGTAATATGGGTTAAACAGTATACAGAGGTGTGACTAACCAGCTGCTTCTGATGGAAAAGTGATAGCCATCGGAAAACACTTGGTATTTACAAAATCCTAAGCGACCAACAAGCTACACAGTGAGGCATCAACAGCACGACGTATAATTAGAACATGGCAAAAATCCGCGCAAGACCATTAAGCATATGTTGAAAGACAAATGGGGTATCTTATGCGGTCAGAGAGAGAAAAATGGTTTCAGTTCATAAAGAAGTCATGTGATAGCGCGATAATCTGGGCAACCGGAAAGCCATACGCAGCCCGGATCTCATCCCGTGAAGCGACTTCATCACAGACAGTATAATGTTCAGTGAATTGTGAGTGCACACGTCGGGTTGAACATTGTCCCAAGTAGGACAACTAATCGAGGTCATACGAATGGCGATCTTCCAACAGGTTGTATAGCAGTAGATTAAGACAAAATTTGGAAGCGAACGATCAGTTCTCGGCCACATTGACCAGCGCGCGAAGCCACATCAGTTGCATTCAAAGCCGAACGAATTGACAACAAGTGTCTCATGCACTCTTGACATTTCTTTCGCCTGAGCACGGGGAAAAGTAGAACAGACAAGAGCATTTTATTTGGAGAAAGTTTATCACGTAGTATGAAACATGCTTACATGAAAAGCGATAAAAATCGATTGCAGTTCGAGTCTCACATGAACAAACTATCATGAAGAACTTGGCGTAGTTCGCTAGGCATTCACAGTGGACAAGACAATTGTTTACAGAGTTGGAACCATTTGACGATACAAAACAAACAAACAGTCTAACAAAGCACTGGGCGCAGACAGACACCTCAGGAACAAATAGCGAACAACAGAAAGTTTCAATGTGACGTACAGTGTGTAAAGTGAGGGGATGAAAAGTGAATACTGAGCATTGTAAATTGAGTGATGTTCATGACAGATTAGGGTCATGGTAGCCAAAGGTTTACAGATGGTTGTTTTAAAACTCATTTCAAAGTTCGACGGGAAGAGTAGTAAAGACCGATTGATCGATTAGATTGAACCAACACTAATATACTGATGTTTATTCGCCTTTTACCAATGTGTGGAACAATTGATTGTGTGTGTGAACTGATAGTCTGAGAAAATCTGACTCTTCCACTACCGTGAACCAAACGACAAGGTTGCTTTTTTTACTGTGTAGTGACAACACCTATTACAATTTTCACAGCATACCGTAGGAACAAGTTGATAGAGCGGCGGTAACAGGCAGTTCACCAGGCCTACCCGTGGATAACCTTTCATTGGTTAAGATAGAACAACTAAGTGATGCTGTTCACAATATTTTTACGATAAACCTAAAGGTCGGGAGCTCATCAGAAACTTGATCTGTGTTTCAATGTTGTTCATTCTCAGAACGTAGTAACGTGTGCAGCAGAATTCGTTGAATCGACCCCGTCTGAACATCCACACTACATGTGAAACCGATGGATGAATGAAACACAATGTCTATAAAATACCATCACAATTTGGCGAATACAGTCAATCACCGGAAAGGCATGATGTAGCGAAAACACCACATACAACAATGTAACGAGTCTTTCCATCTGACTGCATCACATAACAATTAAGAATGCTAACAACTAACCTTGGAGGAGAGCGATTATGTGAGACGCGTCATAAAAAAAGTACAGTGAACGGAATGGCAAAATTGCGGAAATTGGTATACACTGAACTACCCTATAGAGGTGATGGTGTGTTGATGTGAAAAGCTCGACGAATTATCTCTTTGAAACGAAGACTGACCTAATCCGACACGTAGAATACCACGACCTTCAACCGAAAGAGAAAGTGATTGACGCAAACCACACTGTGGAAGCGATTCACAGTAAAATAAGAAAAGGAGTACATGAAAAGAATCCATCGATCTACGATTACGAGAATAAGGAAACATACCTAAACAAGATCATAAATAGATCACATAACTGAACAGACTCGCAGGCCCGCGGTTTCGGTAACTAAATGACAATTTACTTCAACGGGACAAATTGTGAAACACACTTAAACTTTATTGATTATGGTGTGTCTCCGCAACCTATGGTTCTTGGAACTAGTCGAGGTTGTCGCGATGATCTTGTTTTGTATTGGAAAACGAACATTCATGAATACAATGTTACTGGGGACACCGATCACGTTTTACAACCTCAGCGCCGTGGAATCTGAACTAGAACTTCAGTGTTATTGAGTGAATGGTATTGAAGAGCACCTACGACTGTTCGTCCTCCGGTCACTTAGTCCACATGAATAATTAAGTCGCACGTCAAACTGCTCGTACCATGTTCGATCAAGACGTTCGAACCCACATTGAGAGTCCAAAGTGAACACAGTTGGAGGCATAGTAGTAGGTTGCAACCTTGTAGGTGGATCGTTGTGGATAATTTTATGTTGATCACCGTACCGTGATTGTGTTGGGACTATGCTAAAGAACAGGTGTGTAGGAAATTTGCAAAGATACGTCGGAACAATATGTTTTTTAGTGTTCACAGGTGGCAAAAGAGAAAACGGACGGTTGTTTAGGTTCTACGTTGTTGCAAAACCAATAAAAATGAACGTGGTGGCCGATACGCATGAGTTCGATCAACTGTGTAAACATGCTCCTCATCCCACAATCCATACTGAATGCCCCCGTTGTTCAGATAATAAAAGCACCGCAATTCAGAACGAATAAATCAGGCGTCGAGTTCTAAACTGAAAGACTAAGAACACAGATTCCATACGCCGATTTACCATATAGCTGCCAAATTTGTATGTAATTCTATAACGCAAAACCTCTTAAGCGGGGTTGACAACCGTTCATGGAATAGATAGGCGATACTGCAAGAGATCAGCTACATGTATAGAGATTAGCATCAATTTAACGGTGTCATGCAATCCTGACTGCATGCCGCCGCAAAAATACGAATTTTCCAAGTATTTCCATCCAATCACAGTCGCCATCAGCTTGACTGGGCGGTATTGTGGCTTCGATCGACGCTCATTTCAACAGTGACGAGGAACATTTTGGAGAAGCAAATTAAAAAAAGAATGTCGTAGAGTGAAGGAACATTAAGTGGAAGGGCCAGAACGGTTGTGAATTTGGCCAAGTCACTAACTGCGGCATACTGTCATCTCAGATGGCCAATCGGGTGACTCTGAGACCCCACTTGAGCAGACAAGCAACCAGGGGATTCACGCGTCGTGACTACATTGCTGGTCGATAAATTTGCAATTTCACCCAAACGCTGACGGTTCTGATGACTAATGCCCAGAGCTCTAAATGCTAAGAGTACAGACGGAACACACGACCCAACCATAGCAGTCATTATTTACTGAAATTTTAACCATTCGTGAAGTTTTCTTGGATAAACACTGATAATTTGTAGAGACAACAACGATCAAACGTAGCAAGTCTGGCAATAGTTTCTTTACAAACGGATTACTTCTCTGAACCATAGGGCAAAACGCACGTACACACCCCTCCTTACACGACGGTCTGGCGTAGGTTAGAAGCACATATAATGCAGGTTGTCGAAAGTAATGATTATCTGCGATATCTTCATTGACATCTCATTAACATTACAAGCTGACGAGATGGTATTAGTTAGGCAAACAAAATGGCTCGCAGTCTTCAACGAGCCATCTATAAGGAATAGCAGTGAAACAGCTCCACGCACTTTGATGGTACGGATCGCATTCCACAAGGACAAGCCTAGTCATTCACTCTATTCAGCACGATCTGAATGGCCTCATCCGAGCAAGACAGTGTGTTCCGCACACTCGATGTTGGTCCCCTTGGCACAGAAAGAATCCCCACATCAACCAGTCTGATGTGGGTCAGAACCACTAGCCCATGAGCAGAAAACAAATGGGACACAAATTATAAGAAATATACAACGATGTACCGAATCACTCAACGCCCCCCCCCAAATCACACTCTAGTGAACAAAGAGAAAACAGCAACTGAACCATTTATAAAGTCCTCCATAGCTTACTACCGTGCCGCCTGCGTTTCAAAAACCGAACAGTGTACTTCTTCAGAATCGTTCACGTAACGTATTCGAACTATCGACACCCATGAAGTGCACAGAGGTTAAGTGAGGTGAAACTGATGGTTGCTGAGTACACTGCTGCTGCCGTCAGACGTACAAGATTAAGTGTGAACACCGATGCGCCAAAATGGGATGTCGATAAACACGTGAAGTACTGAGGAGAAGTCAGGTATCACGACCATTCAGAAGCTCTGAGCGGAAGAAGATGACGCCTACTTGCTACTCTGGGATACTTAATTAAGGTAGTTGACATAAACGACTCAGGCTGGTAAATATCATGGTCATCGTAAACCATCATCCTGAACTGGTATATAATAAGTATTTCGAGCAATGGTATGAACAGAAAAGAATGCTTTCAGACTAGTGAAGTGAAAACAAGCCACACAGACAGAGCTACGGAATCGCCTGCAATACGGAAACGGCATTTGTGGCTTAAGAGAATCGGAAAAGCCATGTTACTCAACGGCTGCAGAATTTGGACTGTCAGAACAAAAGATAAAAACCATCTTCAAGAATTCGATCATCAAAGTCTGCGCTCGATCGCTCGCATCGAGTTGTACGAAGGGGAAAATCATGAGATCTAAAGGCGAATATTTGGTAAAGATTGTCAGCCGAGTTCATTCACCCAGTCTTTAAGCGTATACAAAATTAGATACGTGGGTCAGTTAGCTGCCTGCCACACTGAGCACTTGCCAAGAACGTGACCGACTGGCGTAAGGTGCAAGGTATGCAACTGAGAGCTTGGCATATGAAAAGGAAAACAGATACCGATCGGTTAGCCATTGTAAGTCGCACTCTTTTCCCAGCTGGGCATCCTGAGACTCCTGTAATGGAGGGATGGAGACAAGAGAGACGGTGATCAATCGGGCACATCAGTGTGTGTTGAGTTGTGATTCAACTGTCTGTGAAGGAAGTGTAATAGATGTTGCTCAGTGATGAAAGTCACCAGAAGGCTGCTTCGCTGAAGAGGCCTTACGTTCAGTCAGTTTGATTGTTTGTTTGTACGCTCAACCGCTTGGCTCAAAGCGAAAAAGGGTAAAACGTGGGTAACATCGTTCATTAAAAAAACAACTGAAGATGCTCCGAATATGTGTGACAAAACAATCATCATACATGGGAGTCGAGACGCAGTGAACCCGACTGGACAGTTATACATGGTGGTCGCCACGTTAGAACAAATCACGGTACAGAGTGCGCCAACAAAGGAACGAGGGGAAATAATTCAGTTAAAACGTACAGGCGTGCGAATGAACGGCTGTAGTTTAATTGGCTCAGTAGAATAATACAAACCAATCCATTCCAGACTAAATCAATCTATCTTGCGTGATTCGTCTTGAATTCTGCGTCAAGAGATGGGACTGTTAACAATTCACAACGTGTAGGCACCACGACACCAAATATGTGAGTTTAGACGCAGGTGTATTTAATAGTTCGGCAGGATGCTTTTACGACAGTTAAACACCAATACTATTTGGTGTGATAAGAAAAGAGGTGGAAGCTTTAGACTTGACTACCTAGAAGCCAAACTGGCCATAGTGGTTTTGAGGAGACCGTAGATTACAAACTCCGAATAGAAAAGGGGAGACTGGGTACCTATGTATAAACGGTGGCACAATCAGCCATAATGATTGGACACGATGCATTAAAAACAGACATACCTTTCCTCCCGAACCAGATCCACACCTGGTGGCGATGGACCGTCCAAAGTTTGACGGATAAGTTGTGCGAAATTTTTCAGAATCACATGTACTGCTTGACAAGTAGTCTCCACATGCCTGTAAAATATAAAATTGAAACAGAAGGACTAACTAATACCCAGAACAAGAAGATAACAACATCAAGAGCTAAATCAATGATCACGCAACCAAGGTCAAGGTAAATATACGAGGAGTCAGAGGCTACGAAAACTCATCAGTCCGATGTACTGGCCTCGTCACCTGCGGCGGTTGTTTTCATAAGAAGTTTCTCGAGCAGAGTAAATTACAACCACTGATTGCTTTCCCACTGCTTGCAACTCCAACAGTCACCACTACAACAACCCCGAGAGGGTGCACCCAAACTCACCGGACCAGATCGCGCTCGAGGTGTGTTCTGAGCTAGAGTTGAAAACTTTCAAGGAGCTTTGAATCGGTTGTCGTTAGTGAGAATATACAATGAAAAGTCGCACTGACCATATAAATGTGGTCGTGAGTGTTGAGTCATCTAAAGCTAACAAGCTGTCAACATGCTCATAGTGAATCACTCGAGAGAAAAAACAGAGTGCGTCACGAGCAGGTAAGCCAATTTTTTCAGTTAACTTATGGCGGTCTTCAATCGAATATTTTACACAACACAGTGCCCTACTTCCAATCCTCTGTTACCACTCTATCGTGATTTTCTCAAAACGTTTTTTGTCCAAAGCGGAAGTGGATAGCCTACGGTCCAGGAACCAAACCTGATCCGAGGGGGGAAATTGTTGACAAGTCGCCCCAGCGTATAACGGGACTGATCCTAGGCGGGTATGTGTAGATGTTCCTGAAAATGAAACATATAAGAGGCAAGTAACGAGAGTAGCTGAACGTTACCCCCTTAGATTACGTTCGGCATCTGTGCTTGCCCAATCTGCTGTACAACATTGAAACTCCTCCCTCTATGTGGTAGACCCACACATATCACACATCTAATTTAAGGTCTCATGAATTGAATGTTAAATCAATAAAACAGACAATGTCACGTGCCTGTGATACCATCACTATTGCGGATGAAAGTGGTCCATTACTCATTCACTGACATGGCATTTGGAATCCGTCTGCATTTCTCCAGAGTAATACCTAGCAATTGCACGCTGATCGCACATGCATCACCTTAACTGATTCCTGTTAACAGATTCAAATCCGTCTGACGGCGGTTATGGGGCGCATGTTCCATGCAGCTCACCATCACCCCACTCTCAACACCACCTCTGAAAACACCGCTACTGCTTAACGCCAAATCTTGTCATCCGTGAATTCTCGTGTGAGTGCCGGGCGACTTACATAGGCATAACGGAGCGGCAGTTACCTGATCGGATTAGTGAGCACATTCCAGTTTGGGTTTTCAAAGCGGTCACTGATACCACAATGCCGGACACAAGTCAGAATGTGACAAGTCACAAGAAACCAGCGTCACCGACCGCCCGACACCTGTCGACACTTCGACCCCAAATGGCCCTGGAGAATGCCTTTTGGATGTTACGCAACAAAGAATCGAAGACTTCTCTGGGTCGCGAAGGCGGTAGCAATTAGTAAATCGAAGCCATCACTCTGCGTACAGGAAGAGTTGCTCGTCATTGTGCGTGTGTATGTGTGGTTGTTAATCTTCCTATTTAGCTTCACAGTGTCCATTGAACTTTGCTATATAAACTCATAGACTGTAATGTGTGTACTTGAAAGATACATTATGTACGAAACTGTTTGGGACTTCTCTATCCATAATAAAATATGTTATAAAGAATTCTTTAAGCCCACTCCGAGAAACAGAAGCTGCGACTCGAATAGTCCGTTCCCGCGTTGGTTGTCGCACACGGTTTCCTATTTCTTGCACTTACTCTTTCCGGTTTATATGAAACACACAACAAGAACCACTGGCGTTTCAGTGCAGGTTGCGCAGAGGTTTACTGGGTAAAGTCCATGTGACAGGCTAATATTACCAGCTACACGGACACTATGATGCAGATGCCCATGTAAGCTAATGGGAAATAGGGGGCCAATAACTCGGATGCGAAGGCTTAGAGTGGAAAACGAGCAATGACAGGATTATATAGCAGTTGATAGCAACAAAACCTTTTTAAATACGGTGAAACAACATACTTTGAGTATTTGCTTTGGATCAATGGAAGAAGATGAGGGAGTAGCGTGCTGACAAGATCCAGGCTCCAGAGTTTGCTAAAACGAAGCAAAAGACGGAACAAGTGATTGAAAGCATTCCAAACAACCCTGGCGATCAAGTTCACCGACGTTATCAATTGTATACTCATGGATAACGCATGTGACCATCCACTTTCTGAAACTGCCCTCAACAGGACAGAGCAAGTTGCTGTGCGAGACAGACCGCTCCGGATTTCATTCGGTGAATTTAACAGAAAATGAGACAATATATGACAACAAGCTCGAACACAAGATCGCTTTGAATCAAAGCATTTAGAGCTGTAGCATGAAAAAAAGTACTAAGTCTGAGCCAACGGTCGAAATATTGTCAGAGCCCTACGGATGAAATGATTCGAAAAAAACACGATCGAAAAAGAAATCACTAAGGTGTTTCCAGTGCATAGTTCCCAGACCACAGTTCAATAACCGAAGACGTCGATTACTGAGCTTATACAATGTTTCGCAGGCTGATGTGAGAACTATATTGAGCATTTCTGGGTGGGTTTTCTGTAACGTCACAAAATCTCGCACGACTGCGTCTGCTCACATTCACCAACAACAGACAGGGGTTAGGCGTGAGAGCTACAATATTAGCTGTGTTTTAAGAACTACTCACTTTTATACAACAAAAGACTACTATCGGTTGCAGTGTGGCAAACGGATAGCCGAAGGAAATGGAAGATTCGACGTTACTGACCGGACTTTATGAAAAATAGCCAGGTTCGTGATTGAGATCCAAAGGGGGACACTCTATTGTACTTAGACAAACACCCAGAAGTAGTGTGCAGCATGGAAGGCAGGTGAGTCCTTATTGTGTGACCTTGTGTAATTTGCAATCAAGTACTTACCTGCGCATTGTATCTTTCATGGCCTTCAGGCCTAACAAATTTTATCAGGTCCGAGAACCACATAGAAGTCCACTATGGAAACGGCAGATTATGCGTATCATGACATCCGGTGCATGGGGATTGATGAGTGAATTTATTTCCGGTCGTTCAAATTAAAAAAACCTTGTAAGCAGTCAACATAAGACACTGGTTCCAACTGAATACCCAGACAACATATCTGTTCAGCACAGATAAACGAAAATACGTAATAATGTATAGTAAAAACTGTAGTTAAAATATTCGTTTGTAATGATGGTTACATGGGTTAAGCTACCAAGAGGAGGCTTAGTTAGTTATACACAATAGAGCGGTTAGAATTATTAATCGTGACCAGCGATAACAAAAACATGTGCTGCAAGGCAGCACAAGTGAGTCAGATGCAAATTATAACCCCATTTTAAAATGGGGCATCAGCCTTATTTTAATTCTCCGACTGGACTGCTAGGAGACCACAATTCGTCACACGTTTACCTAATACCCTGCTTGGCATGTTGCCTAAACATCATCCAGTTTGGCATAACAGATCACCATTAAACAATGTCCAGATTTAGTCTCTTCGTAATAGGCGATGACAGTGCTGAAGCGCCACTGATGCATTTCAAAATTCACCGGTTTAACTGAAGCATCCGATCGCTAGAAAGCTATTTGGAGATCACATACGATGCATTTCGTTACAACAAATGGTCACTGCTCTAACACAGAAGAGTTCTAAAGTAGGCAGAGTCCTCTGTCAATTTGAAACCACGACCCACCTGTTCTGAGAAAGCACACTGAGGATGTCTACCAACACAGCCGGCTCATTCAACATCAAAGCAGTCTCAACGGCGGTGCGTATGTTATCTCGAGTCCACAACACACGCACCGTTGACAAATTCTCCACACGCGAAGACATTACAGTCATAAAAGCAGTGTGCGGTTTGCGCACAGCAGACAACCACTCGGATTCCGAAGGTTCGAGTGCCGACTTGAACATCTCCGGACGGTCCACGAGATTGGAAGTATCCACATCTTTAACAAAACCCTAAAATACGAAGTGATACAGAGAGAATCAAAAGATCATTGAGGGAGAGGATTGTCAGGAGAGTATCCGAGCTATCACACAGGAAACTACGTGAAAGTCGACTGCATGAAGGCACAAACTTGTTCATACGACGTAAACAAACGTACTAGCTGCAGAAATGCTTAACTGGGTTATAAAATTGAGGAGCATGGTTGGTATACGAAGAGGATTGACATGACAAATAGCAGGTTTTCGGTAATTTTGTTGGCACAGTGCATCGCCTACAACACTGGAATAGTAACCGTGCGCCGTTGTGACAAAAAGCAAGCCACTAGAAAGCGTTCTGTCTTAGTTAACTGCTGATGTATACGTACACATAAGAAAAAATGCTCATTTGCAACCACCAAACTGGAACTGAGTGTCGGTAGACGAATCCGGGAAAACCATCACAGCCCTATTTGATAATGGCAGTGAAAAAGATCGATTTACCAAGCAAACAGGAAATGATAGGTTAGAACAGTGACAGTATAAACCCACAAAATAAGTAACAACACGATTCATGAATTTGAGAGAGCAAAAAGATCAAATGTTTATCAGTTGAAAAGAAAATATCGAGAATCACCTAAAGGAAGGAGGTTTGATAAAGTCACAAAGACCAGATATCGTTCTGAGAGCACACAGATACTTCAAAAATTATTGAAAAAGCTTGCTAACGTGTTAAAATTATCTTCAAGCGAAAGCCGAAACTAAGGAAACGCTCCAATCACTTACTGAAAAAATGTCATTCACTTCAGCAGACGACGAGGGAACGGCACGTTCTGATAAAACGGGAAGGAAATGAACAATGGCTTTATCAGGCTAGGATCACCGGACATCCACAAAATCTGTTTTTCTGTCACTAAACTCATGCAGGCAGCATCGTGGAAACAAACTCGACCAGTAGGCAATGAACAAACAAATCACCGTAGGCCACGAAGATGAGTTAAGTCTATCCAAACGAGTATTCAGTCATGCATGAGAAAACGGGGGAACCAGTAAGTGGGCAACTCATTTGCCGCCCTAATTAATCCCGTTAGTTGGAGAATGTTGGCACACTTGATGACGACGCGTGAGAACATTTAACAAACAACGGCCTGACATTTCACTATCGGATCTCATCTAAAGTCATAAATCTGCCACACTACTCATTAGAAAAACAACGGGTTAACGAGGCCGTCACTTGGTATCCAGCTTACAGTGGAACACTAACTTCTAGCATTTGGTCCCCAGCACGAGGAGACTCAACGACAGCAATGTAATTTAGCAAATCGGATTCGGCTTTCACCAGTTCAAGGGATTTAAAACAATTTGGCTTACACGAGAGGCGATATCACAATAGGAAAACCTAATGATACGTGAGAAAAAGCAGAGTTTTAAACGTATCGTCGTTGCTAGTATTTGTAGCAGACCGATGCTTGTTGCTATGAGATCATGTGAACAGGATAGTGTGAGATACTATATACCACATACTACTGATAACATCAAAACGCCACTCTTGGATTGCCACACACTTCTACTGAAATGCTTAGTACAAGCGAAACCAGCATAAGACTAGCACACTTATACTCTGAAAATAGCATCCGTATTGTCATACAAAGTGATACAAAGGGATTACGTATGAGGCGAAATACCCCCCCCCCAAATAGGAACCGCCCAAATCAGAAGTGCCACCAGCAATAATTTCGTCAACTGTAACGAGCTCTTTTCGGACAGAAGGGATACGTGGACAGACAACTTACATTAGTGTTGTGTCGATGAGCACCAACACTTCGAACGAATACTTCAATCGATTGTGTATGACCGACGTATTAAAATACGGCGATAGCAGTCTACTGATAAGGCATGTATTCAATTGGGCCTTCAAACAAACTAGACAGGCAAAAATGCCGTTGTATTTATGTAAAACTGCGATTACGAGGGTAACGTGAAGGCTGGAGCGATTATTCAAATGAAAACGAAGTCTGCATCTCATGAACGTCAAAACCGACTTTACACTCAGGGTGTCAAGGTTGGGTTCACACTGACTTGACAGTAAACCACTTTATTGAGTACACAAACATGAGTACAGCTGAGTAGTAAACGCACTTGTTTTGGCAGTCGCTGCCGATGGAGTTCTTCGAGCAGTCGATGGAGGAACAAACGGTTTGTCATCATCCCTCACTTGCTTAGGCTGTGACACAGTGACCTTCGGTCTATCCGGAACCAAACTACGGTCGGAAAGGTCTTCATCAGGCTTGGGAGTTGTCTGATTGCTTTGACATTCCTTGGATGGTGAGGTTCGAGGTGCAGAAAATGGCGTGGAAGAGGATGCAGTAGATGTCAATCGAGTTGGACTGCGAGGAACAGATCTATTGGGTTTAAAAATACGATCGTATTCTTCCGGATCAGTGATGTCTGCTGAATTACTCATTTCCACCTGATCCTCAGAGGTAGGCTTGTAGGACAACTGAGAATCCGGATCGATGGAATCCTCCTGTGAAAAGATGGTTGTTATGGAGTTGAGCAAACATAGCACTAGCCAAACTGAGTTGTATAAATAGTCTAGCTCAGAAGACACACGTACAGTATGACCGTAGGGATACTGATAGTCTGCGGGTACGAACAGTGGAAGATGCAAATAGTTCGCGATCGGCTGCACCCGTTGAGTATCACCAACATACAAACGATGAGTAAATTATAAAGCGAATATTTAACAACGAGGGTAAAACGAATTCTCCAATCGATCTTTCAAGATTTCAACTAACCATCTAGTACATCGTGAGTTTTCTGTAAACAGTTTGGGCAATCGATGTAAGCATGACGCGGAATAAAAAAAATTAAAAGTAGAAAACCAGTAGGCTAGCCCCGTGAATGTGTGAACAACTTGCGCGCAAACTGGGAATAGGGAACGCAATGGAGCGATCCAACGTGTAAGGAAAGTTGCCGTGTCGTGCAGACACGACCTAACTCCCTCCGGGATTTGGGTTGTTTGGTTACTACATGTAGACAACACAATATAAGTTAGTTAAGTCCAGACATAATCCCATTCGCTCGTTTTTTTATCATTAACCCAGACATTTTTTTCTTTTCACGGCGAAATTCAAAAGTCAAGGTGTCAATCGTCGACGAATTGCTAACGCTAGAAGCGACGAAAATGTGGGCAATAACCGTTGAATTCTTACAGCTTGCTGTGGTGGGTAGATGTGAATTATGGGTTCATTTATTGGCTGATTAGAACGGAAGACATCGTCGGATACAATGTGTTCATTCCCATAATGAACTTCAAACGACAGAGATCAGACAGGTGACGAAATAATATGTGAAAGGTTCAATGTACAAAATATAGAAACAGCATGACCAAGGAACCAAAAGAGAGTGAGCAGATGCTAATTACGTACAAAGTCAGTGAACAAATACTGCGGAACGCACACCCAACCACATTTAATTCGACAGTGATTGCACTTTATTCTATCAGGTAACTATTTACAGTAGCAACAAGTTTGTGACCGATGAAGGTGAATTTAAAGTAGACATCTCACACAATACGTGAATTACCTCAAAGACCTTCGCTGACAAGATTTTTTGTTAATGTGATAATGGGTAGATAAACAGACGTGAATAAATAAACTATATATGAAGAGCAAGTACGTGGCGACATGATAAACATGGAGAATCAAATATGATAAAGTACACTTCAGCTTGTAAATAATCCCGAGTCACGTGAAGACCACTGCATCCAGAACTCGATGTAAGGAAGTTGTAGCATTCGATAGGTACACACTCACCTGCAATACACTACGGGAATTCTCTTCGGCGACAAGACAAAAGCTTTTGCGATTTCTAGGTTGTGACATTCCATTGGAAAATCCACATCGTGTGTAAGGACGTTCACCGTTTGAAAGAAGCTGACAGTGTGATCAAACAAAATGAAGTTAATAGATAGATGGGAAGAAAACAAAGGATTCACCCGCCAAAATTGAACGAACAAGCAATGCAGTTAAAAGAACAGGTATGAATTCGGAAAATGAGTCATGTTTCGGATCAGCTAGTCGTAACCGTATGGCAACAACCCATCATGAGTATCCTGATTACTCTAATGCTGTTGGCCTACCAACTACAGTCAGGAGAGCTAACCGCAATTCATGGAGCCGAAAAACATAATGTGGATGGTGCAGTGCTGTTACGCATCGCCTAACCAATTGCTTCACGTATTGCCACCCATAAAAATACCGGTAACCCGAAAAACAACGAAGTTGTGACTGTACCCACAGCTCCAGGTCTTCCAGTTCTCCTGTATCAAAAGTACCAGTTGGTTCAAGCTAGTTCATTACTTATTAGCCCAACGAGTTTGATCATTACAAATGTGCACAACACTCCTCCACGAGCACCGACCCGAGTTGGTTTATTAAAATGGGGTACCGATAATGTGTTTACATAACTGGTCAGTATGCCCTGCATTCAAACGACCCTCATAATTGAGAAAAACAGTTATTTGCCCAAAGTACGTATGACGACCTTTCAGAATTTAATAAGGAGTAACAATTCGACCTATACACCCGCATTTAGGGCGAAAACCCGCTGGTTTCTCTACAGAATGCTTTCCGAGATGCGGTTGATCAGCCAAGCATGATGAGGGCCAGAAACCTAGTTGGTGATGGGGTGAAAGGAATTATTCCGCGGTTCACAGGGATGTCGATAGTTTTTTACTTAAATATCGGAACTACGATTGACTCATCTCAGTTAACAGTGACATTCTCAGTTATCCAGAAAAGGTCGAACATGTGATTTAGGACGTCGAATCTTGTAGTGATACGCACTGTACGCGATCGGTGTTTAAGAGAGAACAGTAGAAGTTGTTTCCTACTATCTGAATAACTTGAAGTTAACACAAGTTCAACATCTGCGTACGATTTGGCATTGCCCAAATGACTCATTCCGTTCGTATTTCCGGTCAATATGACAACATCAATGGCATGACGTTGGCCGCAGTGGGAAGTTAATTCTTCGCGAAAGGCGCCCGTGACGTTGTCACTACTGCAGTTGGTGGAGGCATACGAATAGACATCGTAGGATTTGAAGTCCAGATGTGGACCTGATAGAGTTGGCAAAGGTGACTACTAATGGCAATTCATCCTGGGAAGTCAGCTTCTGCTGTCGTCCGTAGAGTTGGCCCCACTTCAGTCTGATCAGTGTCACTGACCGACAAATCACCTGGTGTGTGCAAGGTGTAGGCACCTTGATGCTGAATGTTTGAATAGGGACGTAGTCATTTTCAGTAGTTAGGTCCCTTCCCGTCCCCTTCTTTTTCCTTCTCTCTTTCTATATAGGGTTTGCTGTTTCTTCATGGTTGTGTGGCAGTTAAGCATTAGTGTGAACCACTGATGTATTGCTGTCTATGATGATGAATGATGATGATGTGTGCAGCAATATTTAGTGGAGTGAGTTAATGCAGTAAATTCAATTCTCAGACTGTTATCCTGAATTCTGGTTCCCAACGCGAGGCACACACCGAATTTCAGCGTGTCAAACATCCAAGCTGGTACAGTCTGCTGACCAATGTTTCACAGTGTCGACATTAAAAACGCTTATGCTTATTGACGCTCTGAAAAGAAGCAGAGGAATAGCGAGTAGAAGACTTCGAACGCTGCAATCGTCGAGAGCGCAGTAGGGAAGGGCCAATCGGAACGACTAACTGGTGCTAGCTATCTCATTTCTAGGATTTGGGTAAAAAGAATTTGGAATTAAGAATGGAGAGCGTCTAAAAGTTGGTTCGGAAAGGACAGCGGAGGAGTCAACAGTGATATATTTTCGACAATCTGTCCCTTTGTATGTAACAGGGAGAACGGCCCAGTTTACAGTGCGAAACGGCTAATGCATTAGTAGTTCATGCGTTATACAAGATGCATTGGTTGTATACGGGATGTGGATAATGCTGCAGAGTCCAGACTTAGATAAGAAATCTACAGGGACTTTCAACCGAAGTATTTGACTGCAAGGCCTGTGTAGCAAGACAGCGGGTAGGTACCAATTACCGGGAATAAGAAGCGAACTTTAGTTTGGCACCCACCTAGAGAGCCAAGACACTGTATTTCGTCAGACCTTCACTAAATGGTTTGCGTGACATCACGGACTCTGATGACACAATCATCACATTGATAGGTCATCGAGACGTGTAAGCTGTTACGTCGTAACAAGGCGAAGTCTTTTCAAAACGGAAAATAAACGGCAATATCGGAGAAATTCCCTGAGAGGTAGTAATGAAAAAACAGGTCGTGCAAAAATGCTGTCGAAGTTGAGTTTTTTTTTTGGCAGACTATACAGCTAATGAGTAGTGTGGCAGATTTGTGATTTTAGATGAGACCCAACTGTGAAAAGTCAGGGCTATCAAGGAAACCATGAGATAAAGAAAATTTGACCTGTTCCTTTTTTTAATCAGAAGGCAGACAACGTTTACAGCAGTCTCCAGGTTACAATGAGCAAAGGCACAAACGGTTGACAGTTAAGCGAAGTACTCGTACCTATACGATTTATTTCAATTATATATTATTTTTCAATTTATTCCATTCTTGTTTGGATCGTCTTCATCTCGGTCGAAAGAGACATGATAAATTCATACAACACAGCTTTGATAAGCGCGAAATTAAAGGCAACTTGACGGTAGAATGCAGATGAGAATACGCACCAGAACTCAACCATGGCAATGTTTTACAGAACAGTGTTTCTCATAAACTATCCACTGCGTGAAAGCAGTGAGCGGATCGGAAGAGGGTGAGATAAAATTTGCAAATACTCCACGATTGGTTTTGTGTTAATTGACCCTGTCGAGTAGAGATGATCCGTAAAGAGAAGGAAGCCGGTAATCGACGCATTAGGACACAAATTTCTATTCGGTAAACCATCAGTCCTATGATTATACGGTTCTCTAAATTACTAATGTCATCCATTCGTATTCCATGGGCTGGGAGCAGTAACAACAAAGACGGTGGGAATTGGTCAATGAGGTTCGTATCCTTGGGCCGATCTAGTCCTTAGTTGGATCTGTTACATCGGGATGGTGGCCAGAATGGCAGCCTTCGCGTTGAGGGAAGGTCTAATTCACTTACCGATAGGTCCCATGGGCATCACTAACGCGGGAGGAGGTGTATTCAGAAAAATCAGTTGGTATTTCACATTTCAACAACCCAGTCGTCACCAGTGTTAAGACAAATTATGAGATGGACTCTGGTCATCCGACCAGTGGGTGATGTCAACGGTCCTAATAATCAACAACGATCTTCGACCGGAATCTGATCCTATGAATCCAATTCTAACCATCTCTACTTTATATATATCTCTACTTATATATATATACTTATATATACTTATATATATACTTATATATACTTATATATATATACTTATATATATATCTCTACTTCATAGAGGAAATCAGCGGCAGTGTGCTGACTTGTGGATGGGTATTACATAGATGGAAAAGAGAATAATTTTGTGCAAGTCAAAAAGATGACTGTCACAAGTCCCGTAAAAAAGTGCCACCAATATGCTGCAGGGGAGTGGATACTGCGCAAGCATGCACGGAAAATAATTGCACCCATTCGCTGAAAGACCAGGTCACTCGATCTGTCTTCAAGTTCATATAGTCTACACTAATACACACAAACGCCTAAAATACTGTCCGTCGGTTGGGAACTCCGTCCAGACCAAAATGGAACCGGCCATGGTGAGAGAGAGTGGACGTCAGAGATAGTGGAGGTCAAACTTTACATACACTAGTACTTGTGCTACTTCCCGGCAGTTCCCACAAAGGGCGAACGTATCGAAGTTTGTTTGGAAGGGGAAAACAGTTCAAAAAACCTTTAGACGACCCAGCTCCAGGCGGACAGGGCTGACATAACCCCATGAACATCATCCTCATCAGACAGCAATACATCAGTGGTTCACACTAATGCTTAACTGCCACACAACCATGAAAAAACAGCATGGTTGTGTGAACAACGGTGCTTCAACATAAACCACAGAAAAATGGGAATAAGACCACTGTTAGTGATGTGGCAAACGCGATAGGGGCAAACAGAAGCGGACCAGCGACCCGAGTAACCATATTATAGCCAAGGTTTCCACCTCAGTGTAACCAAGCCGCAAGTAGCAAAACACGGAAATCTTCTGGCGTGGAGCTGAGCCCCGGCAATCTGGATGATAATAATGTACAGACAGTCTGTTGACTGAAGTGATCAGAAATTGCTTAACCATTCTCCTTTCGAAATGATCGGGCAAGATGAACACTATTCACATGAAGTTGCGGCGGAGCGTTTGCACTTGAGCATTCGGCCATACCTATTGTGAGGTGACTGGTGTTGTGGTTAACACGCTAGTCTCACAAGCGTCAAGGTCAGAGTGGAAACTTTGATCCGGACAAGGATATGCACCGCTGATGAGCTCCATTAGGAGCGAAACTCGAATATAATGCTAGCTGAAACGCTTATTTGAGTGCAAGGCTGTGATCAAGTGAGTGGTGTTCAACCTGGAAATTACCTGCAAACTCACTTCGTTCGCAGATCCAGATGGAAGTTCTGTGAGCCGGCCGGGAGACTGCTGTGAAGTGGATACCCCAGAGAGATCGGCAGGAGGTGGGTCATTGACAAACGGGATACAGGACTTGATGTCCACCACATAGGTGATGAGCATCGAGTTAGTGATACTAGCCCCGACTAGCTGGTTAAAACTCGGAACGATAGCCATATCGTCCAGACCACCACCTGTACGCCACCCGACGTGTATGGTTTCCATGCACACCATTGTCTCGTAATCGTAAATCTGATAGGCAGGGAATCAACATAGCAAGCTGAACGCACGCGTCAATAAAATTCATACAACAGTCAGCAGCAAACCTTAAATCATAAACTCGCTCAAAAATCGGATATAACTGTCTGACAGTGTTCAAGGTTATCAAATTATAATACGCAAGAAAAAACGAGCAACGCATCAAACAATGTCACTCAAGTACTGATAAAACAACAGTAGTGGCATAAGATCTCATAAAAAAAGTCCCAAGTGACTTTACTGTCGGTTGTGATAGAGCCACAGATGGGCACCGCGTTTCATTCCAGTCTTCACACCAAAACTTTCCCTCACCTAGTCCCTGGAACCCATTGCAGTCCAACCGGACTATCCATACAACAATGATGGATAGTACACATCAACAATTAGTCATATACTTCAATGCAGGATTCAGGGGAAGTTGGTTGTTTGTAAAAAGTTGAGAAAGCTCATGTACTCCCGAATCTGCTGTTAATGGTTTGGAAGGAAAACAAGTTGATGAGTTATATCAGATTCGAAGATATAACAATACTAGAATCGTCAACAATTAAAAAGCGAAAATGAGCCGCAAAGCAACACAGCCACGAAACAACAGACATATTGCAAACGCACTTCAAAATGCATCAAACAACACCAACAGTGGAGTGTCGAGTGTGCTACCACTGTAGAGCAATCACACTGAGGGTCAAGTTGTCTGAGGACTCGGTGTAGTATCCTGAATGTGTGAGTACAATCTCTGCTTGGAGTCATTTACTCCCGATAACAGCAGGACAACCTGGGATCGATGGTCCAAATGCATCCGAATGCCAAAAGGCTGTCCTCTATAAATCAAACCGTTCATTTAACGCGGTTGCTGAATAATCAAAGTGAGATGCTGTAAATAAACTACCGAAAAATCCCAGCCTCCTTCTCCGCCGGCAAGAGATCACAATAATTCCCATTAGAGACAAAAATACAGTGGTGGATCACCCAGATGCTTAACTGCCACACAAGAGGAAGAAAAAGCAAACCCCTATGGGAAGAGAGAAGAAAAGCAAACGGAACCGAAAGGGACCGAACTAATAAAAGCAGCTACGTCCATATCCAAATATTCAACATCAAGGTGCCTACACCTTGCAAACAAACAACAGACCTACATGTGGAAGTAAGGTGTCATCAGCAAAACACCTCACATACGGCTTTCACTGTCCCACGTCACCATACGCACTCACTCACTTCACAGACAACTCAGCCAAACAACGACAACATCCACGCCACTGAGCACGATTACCCACCATCTCACATAATATCCCCAGTAACCGACTCCCAGGGTCGCGACGGTCCCAACCCGGGAAACGAAACCGATCTACAATGACCAATCTCATACGCAACGACCCGATTTCTCTACGACAAGTCACCATCCGTCCACCTCGAACACTGCACCAGTTGGCTGCAGCGTCAGCAAACAGTGTTCGGTGTGACAGACGAATAGCTCACATCCTTACTGCATGACCTAATCATATAAGTGTGTGCAAATTTGAGGGATGAACCGAAGAACGCAGGTGACAATCAGTGTCAAACACCCGCTTTCCGAACTCACCACTGCCTACTCGCTGATGCCATCTGATACGGGCGAGCGAACTCAGACATCCGTGGTGAAATACATGAAAATGGTTCATGTCTCCAGAAACACAGAGAGTCAACAAAGTATATTGGACGTCAGAACCCTAGTAATCACCCATCATCATCAACATCAACAACAACGACAACATCATCATCATCATCAAAACAACCATGAGCCTGACCAAAAGGTACTGTGGCTCGGGCCGCCGCTCACCTCAACAGTGACGTGGAATATCCTAAAAGGAAAGAGTACTACGAAGGACAAAAAAGATTGNCGACCGCAAGACGTCATCTGCACCAGCAGCACTATTACAATTGACAGACGAAATGCGATTGCGAACCACAGTCTCAGCTGGTAGTCTCAAATCTACCGAACACGGCACTAAACTACAGGTTTGTGACAGCGACATAGTAGAAACAGAAAGCCAAACTGTTCCGCCCACCGATCCAACATTCTGAGCTCATTACACAGGACTGTGAAACCTGTCTCGCTGACACCCTCACACAGACGGCCACCTGGCACCAGTGACACGAATAAACACGAATAGACAGTGTACCGGTGATCCATGAAACCAAGACCATCTCCACTCTCTTAACTCCATTCATTCACCAAACACCACGGTCAGCCTTCAGAATACGTCTCAAATTCCTACAGAAACCTCTCCCAAACTTATTATGGGAACCGCCAGGAAGAATTATCCATCTGGTTTCTAACAACTCCAGGGATTCATCCGAGATCCAATCTCTGTTCAACCCATGTTCAAACCTGTCCCTCATCTGACAGTACACGCTACACCAGTGGCCTCTGAGATCTAGGCTCAACAGCTAGAAGCATCTTCAGGTTGAAAACTCCTAAGCCTACTTTCTAGCCTCATTTGGTACTCACGGTATAACCCACGGTATAACCAGCTTCTCGAAAGCCAACCGACGCAACCGGTGGGGTCGATGCCCACCAGAAATACGAACAAAATGACAATGTACCAACGCGTGGTCTGAATCCAGGTATGTACTCCAATAAGAACAATAGTCCTGCACAGAGCCACGCCAACTATCACCAACACCCACGCCGTCTATTCGAGACCAGGTCGGATTCGGACAAGGCGGCGTCAACTATTGCAACGTTCCGCACGACGCCCAAAACGAGTGACGGCTAAAATCAACTCACGTCCAACGCACCACCATCATCCGAGCGATGTGATGCCGTCCCAAAACTGCCACCTATACGAGACTCGCACTCAACAAAACGACCAAAGTGGATGGTCATATCACCAGCCAGAACGATTACATCAGAGCCACATGTCCACCGGAAGAGAGCGGCCAGATCCCAATGGAAGACATCCTTGACCCCAAAGTCACTACAGTCGATTGGAGCATAAGCAGACAACGAAAACCTTCTTCCAACCCCCAAACTGAAGGACCGGGAGAGTGTGGTTTGTCAGACCTCTACCTACTGGCCTGCCTGGTACGAGTGACTCTGTCTGTGTGGTCGCCACGCGGTCCATTTTAGCTCAACAGATCATCCAGGTACGTCAAGCACAGTCTCGTTGTCACGGTGTACAACAGGAGAACGAAACAAACAAGTCGGGATCGACATATATTCGAAAGTATTAGCGTCACATTGAGACTGCACTCACAGAGGCCAAACTTTTAATCAAAAAGGCACTCAAACACTACCTGATCAACAGGACAAAACCAAGTTAAGATATTTTGATGCTTCCCACTTTACAGATTTGTCGTCTTGAAGAGATGAATGAATCAAGTAAGCCATGTATACTGAACACTTCTTAGGTAAGACCCAATGATGGCTAAAACCGTGTGCGGGGAATCACCTACTTCTTCACCTCACAGCAATAAACTCTAAGTGCCAGATGGCAGCCAACTTTATGATTCAACCGTGGGCATATGGTATTATGGGTGAACAACTGTTACCACAGGCTGTTCCACGTGCACACTCCATATGATGGAAGCCGGAGGCAAAAATATCACGACTACTACAGTGCAACTAACCAAAACAGACACGCGTGTTTATGCGGATCGCACTGGAGGACATACGCAGTCTGATAAAGGAGGGTCAGCGAACGTTCAGTTATAAGGAGATGCATTACTAGTGAGCAGGATGACCACACATCCATGAGATCCAACGAAGGTAAACCACTGATATCGGCTAGATCACCTGGTATAATCGAAATAAACAGTACGTATCCAACTCGATACTGTATTGGACGGTACTTGTCTGAACACGCACCTGACATCGCCGATAAAAACAAAGTGGGAGTGCAGAGACAACTGCGAAGAGGTTCGGTCACGAATTCTAGGTTGTTCAGGTTCCTTGAGCATATTTACGATATCCGCGAAAGATATGGATGGTCGTGAGTCAAAGCTTCTTCCTTGACCTAGTCTATAACAGTCTGGTCGTGCAACTAGTCGCACCGTATATTTACGTGCCCGTTACGTAAAACGGACGTTGAGATGAGTTTGTTAGGTAGTAAAATGACATTTTCAAATTGACCATCACTTACATTTGATCGCAGCCTTCGCATTCAGATAGGCATTCCAGCCGGCCTCTCCTGTCAACTCCAAGTTAACTCCAGTTACTGTGTCTCCTTTCGAGACGATCGGGCAACCTGATCATTGCCCACAAGCGAGAGTGGTTGGGCGTTCAGATTGGATAATTCGGTCGTGTCTAATGTGAGGTGAATGGCGCAGTGGTCAACACGGTTGCCTCAAGAAAAGCGTGGCCCGAGTTCAAATCCCGACCGTGGCAAGGATATGCACTACTGACGAGCTCTAATGAGAGCGAAACTCGAGTCTAGTGCTTCTTTTCGAAAGAGGCTGGCTGGAAAGTCTATCTGAATGCGAACGCTGCGATCAAATGTGAGTGATGGTCAACTTGAAAATAAACCAAATCCCCGACTACTCATCAGTAATCTAAAATGACATTACCAGAGAATCTACATGGTTCCAAACAAAGATGGATGATAAGTGGAACTCCATGTTTATCTACTGGCTGGAACTGGTGTACTCGCTCATCTTAAAGAGTGGAGATGTTGTGGATTTCATTATGTGTAAAAACTCATTAGGTAGTTAGCCACTAGTTATAAACTTCAAGGCGTACTTAGGTTGACGTTTTTTTCTACGAAGAGTGTGTGCACAACTTCAACATGCCCTAATAAGAACATAGTTTGCCTACAAATAACTCATCAGCAGTTGGTAAATCCAACTGCGACGACATTTCGTTCCTCTGATCGATTTTCCTGAAAGACATGACATTTCACTCTACTGCACATTTGGTCCAGCAATTTGATAAATTGCTAAGGCTGTTTCCTAGAGTCTGCAACAGAATGCAACATGAATCATTCACCAGGAGCAGATATATCCGTACAAGAAGACGTCAAACAAATTCTGGTAATGCTTTGAAACCGCGAGCAATGTTGATAGTATACTTGGCGAACACATCTCAAGGTATCGGGATTTATTTCGAGATACACTGCTCAACAGCGATTTTGTGTATTCGAGTTGAGAAAAGAAGACAGACTGTGTAAGTGCTTCAAGGCGAGGCCACAAGTACCGACGATAAGGCGCTCATTTCAAACACTAGAGCGAAGTTACATTCGTTCCATCTTCAGAACTGAAGGCTGACATTCAATGTAGAAAACAACGACGAAGTAGTGAGGGGTCTTGTTGGCATATATTAAACATTCAGTTAAGGCTCTCGTATTCCGATGGAATTTTCGAAAGAAGTTGACTGGAAAGTCTGTGAGTGCAAATGACGCGAGTAAGTGTGTTATTCAGTTTAAGTGGACTCACCAGTTGTCAAATGAACCAAAAACATTGACGCTGAGAGGCCCAACCAAGAACTGTGCGGTTTGAACGCGTCGTCTTACCGGATATCGAGTTCGTCAACTCAACTGAACCCTACTACTGTGTTAAGATAAATGAACCGGAAGTCAAAAAGTTGACGCATCCCAAATCATTCGTGAAGTATGGAGTATGGGGTTTGTGTATATTTGAGTAGTTTTCATTCGTCTTCACGTGGCACTCAGTCACAGCTTTATGTGGATAGAACGAATAGTTTTACCGCCTTTTCCAGGTCGGGGGTTGTGGTGAACACGTGTTCTTGGTGAATCCCTGGTGTCCTGTCCTGTCCTGTCCCGTATCATAATTCGTCAGTTGAGCGTGATCAGTTCCAATCTCGAATAATAGGTTCGGATACTTCTTGGAGGTGGTGTTGGATGCAGAAACAACACGAACCGAAGAGACTAAGACATACCGAACATATCAGGTTAAGATGACGATTCAGTTTTTTTTATCGAATGTGTGTCGACTACATGACACCACCATCTTCAAGAGTGCCCCATATAGCATGGAAAAGAATAAGGTTAGAGAAACGTGGATACTGTAATTGTTCCAAGAAAAGAACCAAATATGTAAAGAGTGATCGCTTGTTCTTCCGTCGTTATCAACGAGCTGGAAAAGTTGAAAATAGTTGAGGATGAGTTTAGGGCAGGCAGACGAAGTTACATAGAATGTTAACCATAGGGGCACTTACACCGCTTTCGTATGTTATGTCACACAGACTATCCAGCGACGTACATAAATTCCAGCGGATACGAAACGGATGAACCATCAACCCCATAGAGACAGTAACTAGGAGCATGGCTAAACAAGTCAATATTCGGCCAGGTCATCTTAAGGTTCAATTTTTAAATCCTTAACAGGTCGAATAAGGGATTACTAATACAGACATAATTTAGATGAGTCTCAATTACGAAAAATCTGGTCTTCTGCTGTATTCGAAATAGCGACAAAAACAGCATATCCAAACGCGGCTACGGAGCAAAATCGGGAGCATCAGAAATATCACATTTGGACTCAGCTACTCAGCAACTGACTGAACCATTGCCGATCTAACAATGACTCAAGCTGTGGAATGCAGAAGTTAACAAGTAGACTACAAGAAACAAGTAATATATAGTAAGTATGGTGTGGAAGATGTAGAGGAAGGGAAGCATAAATAAAGAGAATAACTAAAGGAAAAAAGATGGATCTGAGACGATAAACAAGTGCACGATTATCAAGCCTTAGCATCATTTTGGAGTCAGGTGAACTATTACAAGCTCTAGTGCATAGAGTATTTATGAAGTTGTATAGCAATTGCTTTAGCAGGAGGCAAAGTATGTCATTGGTTGAAGGTAACATGTGAAAAGTATTCCATACTTGGAAGACATGTTCAGAATGCTGTGCAGTGCCTTGGAACACGTTTCAAAGGATGTGCCTAAAGTGCCTGCACCGTTAAGGAAAGCAGCTGCTATCACAAAGATTCCATCACCTTTAGCAAATCAGTCAAGTACAATTCGTTTCTCAAACAGTCGAGTCAATAAGTGATGTCTCTCTACTTGTGTAGCTCAGTCAATCTCCTCGAAGCTTTACGGTACTGCTATCTTGACCGCAACTTTGGGGACAACTGTGTGATAAACAATTCCTAGAAATCTTTGCACGACGCCTCATTAGGTAATCTAAATAACCATGGAGTTTAATGGAAGCTCGAGGATTAAGGTTACTGCGAAGTGAATACCATCCACACTCGGTCGCAGCTCTTGTATTTAGACAAGCCTTTCGGATCAGGGTATGCACAATCAATAGGCTCCAATGAGAGAGAAACTCGAGTCCAGTGCTTCCTATCGAAGTGGGCTAGTCAAAAGACTTATCTGACTGTAAGAACTGTGATCGAATGTAGGGTGGTGTTCACTTTGAAACTACGGAATTATTCACTACACCTTTTTATTTACCTAATGTGTGCGTCGGCCTTACTATCTCTCGGTTACGTCAGCTGGGCGTTTAGCAAAAGACACCACAACCGTGAGCCGCTCGTCGAGACAGCTCTTCATTCTAAATGGCCTCTGTTCTACCCTACTCGATGGCAGCGGTATATCCAATTACTTCAACATCTGTGGCAAATTTACTCCCCAGGCTTTTATTTGATTCATCCCACAATGTTCACAAAATGCTCATCGATGCTGTACCTCAAAACAAGTCAATCAAACCCTTACTTACGCGCAGGTTCGCTCATAGAGCATCGGCGTACTCTACATCGCACGTTGTCTTCCATAAACAGTGACCAATCTGTTAATTCTTCTATTGCTGTTTCTTGTAATATATCGTGCACTGTCGTTGAATAGTTCGGTCGCATCATGTGACTGAATAATTGTTAGGTTGTTTAAGTTGTTCAGTTCAAAATTCCCAATGAAAGTCAATGGAACAATAGCGGAACTAACGATGCAAATCGGAGCAAACACGAGCGGAAGTACACAGTAAGCCACCAAAAATCAACCATTTTTGGTAGCTGCACTATAGTGAACATGGAGAAAACACTTGTATGAGGGTAAATATGCCAGGAATATCAGGTCAGATGTAGTAAGTTACCTTGAGGTAATCTGAGGTAGCCACGTACAAACATACTCCGTCCGGATGGAAGGCAATTCGTCGGATAGCGGAAGCGGCGAGTTCCGTGCCGCTGACTGCCACTTGAGAGAAATTCTCCAAGTCGAATAATCGGACGGTTCGATCAGTAGAGGCGGTGGCCAGCAGAAGAACGGTCGGATGAAATGCCACTGCGGTGACTGGCCCAGTATGACCGGTCAACTCTGCCAGCTGCCGACCAGCGGATAGATCCCACAGCTGAGTGTGGGAGGAAAAACAACACAGCAAATCAGTTTCACAGGGCGAATCAATAAATAACGACTGACCCTCAACTCACATTACACGGTGTTCGCGTGTTCGAATTTTTGACCCCAAACGTTCAGTTAATCCGACTGAAAAACGCTAGAAACTTTTACTGAGGTACATATTTGCTTATGAATACCACACACCGGTACCGTAGCAAAGTCCAATTCTGATGTTGAAACTAGAATGAATTAGTAACCTACGGCGTGCTATCTAGTCTGGCTAAAGGAGCGCTGCTACACTACTATAAAAAGCGGTGAATATTCATGTCAAAAAGGAACCTTCATTGCAATACTTCAATCGTAACTCTGATTAATGGTCATTGGTCATCTGAAAGGTCAGTAATTCCTCCGATTACGATAGCGAGCAGATGCAAGCAGGTTACGTGTACAACCAGATATATTTTCGGGAAAGATGCCCACTCTCGTCCACAGAAAGGTTGATAGTATACATTCGTGAACATAATAAATATAAACCAATACATTTGTTTCTAGGCCAATCGTCACAGAAGCACTACATTCTGTAAAGAACCAGATCATCTTCATTAATTTAGCATTAGACTGAATACCTCAGATTCATATCCCAACTTCACAAAGAATCAGTGAGGTAAACAGAAAACGGGTGGGTTGATGAAGTCATACAAACCAAGGTCAGCTAATAAGCAAGGCTACTGAAAAATGGGTCTAAATCAGTTTACAAAGTGGGAGAGCCGACGAGAATGAACAGTCAGCTGGACTTTCTGAATGTGCCCAAACGTTATCGTGTTAACGGTCAAATCCATTGTAAAACACATAAGCAGGATACTTGGAAAGGTCGGTACATTCATTCCAATAAATTTGTATCGGCTACATAGAAAACAAAGTCGATTCAAGTGTTTGATTAGTAAGCCCGTTAGAATATGTACGAGGGATACCGCTACTAAAGAGCTAGAATTCATGAACTCGGAAGAGAAACCCAGAGATCTGTAGACAGGACTGTGTAACATCCTGATAAGACAGGTAAGCTGCATTCAGTAAAAAAGAGTCATGAACATCGGTTTATGCTTCAGAGGTGATAGACAAGATGAAATTAACATAAGGATTCCCATTGCCGATAACGTGAAATGTGACGCCAAATTACGTGTTCGTTTCATCTTCAATCTAGTTTGTTGATCACGCCTAGGATAAAAACGGTTGGCATTAGCAGGCTCCTTCCGTGTACAGTCCTTCACTTGCTAGTGTGAAACTGGTAACGTTGATCAAACCACTAGACGCTCACTAAATGACATTCTAGTATACTTGATAGGTCCGAATCATTCTGTCAAGGTGTTCTGTGCAAACGATTCAGTACAGTTCATTCAATCGAAAGCAGCGAGGTATCAAATTCTGTTGACAGATGAAGCTATTAAAATTCACCCGTATGGTTCTGCTCGAGCTTTAGAATCACCGCCAGACAACCCTCACTCTCGAAATGGGGTAACACCCATTCCTTAATTGATGTATTGATTACTATCTGGCATCAACTTATGTGATCTCTTTAAAACACACCTTATTTGCCCCAATGGTGACCGAACCGTGACAGTGCGACAAAAACAAGAACGAGCGGTGATCACCTACAAAAAATAGCAATCAGGAAACGGTATAGTGACAATGTGTGCATCCAGTTTTCACAAAAATCGATCAACTGGCGTAATAGATACGCACAAATACAAACGAGAGGAACTGAATACTCGGATATGTGGCAGTTAAACAGTGGTGTGAACCACTGATGTATTGCTGTCTATGATGATGANCACAAATACAAACGAGAGGAACTGAATACTCGGATATGTGGCAGTTAAACAGTGGTGTGAACCACTGATGTATTGCTGTCTATGATGATGATGATATGTGGCAAGTTAGAACAAAGCTCGCATGCACTCCAACGAATTCGGCACGAGTAATCCGAGTGCATCGAATCGTCGATCGATTAGTTACACAGAAGTAGCCAAATAAGTAGGACGAGAAAAATGCAACCTGTAGATGGGGAAGAGGAGAAAAGTTCCCGATTGTTCACAAATCTGCTGTGAACTTGGGAATTTCCCAATCGAGCATACTTCAATTCGGTAAAAAGAAGCTCCATGTCTTAAGCTATAAGGTGTAATTCAGTGATAGATGTGTTGAAAACTACCTGTGTGATCAGAAATCGATCATAGAAAACCTGACAATACACAACCAACATGGAACTAACATGCGACAAACACATCGTAGTGAAAAACGATGGAAACCCAATTTCTTATTATACCCACCACAACGTGCCATATGGGAGCTGAGGGCTACCGGATTGTTTAAGTCTGGGAAAAACAGCCGCAGAAGTTGAAAATCGGTAATGAGAAGGCATAACTGTGTGGTTGAAGGTCGTCACTAACATTAAGAAACTGCAAGCCCAAAAAATATAGAAGAGAAGTGGCGGAAAAGTATGAAGGATAAAAGCAAATTTAAATCCACATCAGAAATGAAATAACTCTTCTACAGCTGCTTACCTTTACAACTCCATCTTCACCGCTGGAAACAACCCACTTGCCATCCGGAGAAAACCGTACCATGTTCACGCCGCCTGCGTGTCCTCGATAAGTATTGATACAACCCTTACGAGACACATCCCATAACTACGTGAGAAAGCATAATGAAAATAGACTGTGCAGTGGGTTGGAATGTACAGAAAAAGCACATCGCTGTGTTAGACCGAAGAAAATTGTAATGAACGAATGAATACATGGCAAAGATTGTGGGCCAAACAAATTTTCTAAATCAAGACTGTGGGAGTATGCTATCGTCAACAGAACCATCCATGTATGGTGAGAAAAACATAACACTCCGGTAGAAATTAGGGCGAACGAATCAGAAAGATTCAGCAGATTGTAATTCACCATTTTTCCTTAGTAAGCAGCCTACATTTGTCCATACACTAAAATCCACTGCGGCTGTTCCTCAAGCTGGCAAGCATCCATCGGGACTTACGAAAGAGTTGAGGAAGATAACTGCACGCAGTTCATCCGAACTGGTTCCACACAAACACTTTTCGCAACCCCAGGAACCTTTCTGGTCTGATGAGGAATTGTTCCAGCAGTCATTCTAGTACTCACTCACAAGTCATAGGCTCGAGCTCCAATCGTGCGTGATAGTAATGAGACCCAGCAAGGTTAAGACAGCTGTCATCACTCTGTTAATGATCAAAGGTACAAACTGATCCCAATTAACACTTTCCTTAAATGCATAACTTTTGAAACACACTAAACCAAACTCACGCAACAAGGTGCCAATAAGAAACGTCATTATCGGGAATAGTGTCCCGGACCACACCCACTGCGACATAACTGTAAGTGGATCATAGATAGAAAGCTACAGCAGGTGGTCAAAAATCCGTGGACCTCTAACCAATACGAGCGATGGTAACCGTATAAAATGACCGAGCTTTCGTAGAAAACTTCAGAAGACAAGAAGGGCATACAAGAATTCACTTCGATGTACGCAGTAGTGTGGTATTGAATGCGTCCCAAAAACCACTCCCGGCCTTCGTTCGACGTGCACCTGGGAAAATTGGATGAGCCAAATAGAAAACTGCTGTGCGAAAGAGTTCAGCTTCAGAAGTGTAGGCTAACCAGACCGAACGGTTATGAACGCTAGAACAGAGTTGACAAACAGACCGTTCATATGGCTAATAAGTAAGCGCGCTGCTCTGGAATGCGCTGCGTGAACCGTAATCACTCCACTTATCCAGAACACGATTAACGGTCCGGTTTGGGTAGAAAGTATGTTAAAGTCGCGAATGTGACTTTATAGTCTTTTCACTGAGTGCGACAGAAACGGATGACAGTCGTCATTCAATCACTGCATCTGTTAATGTGACCATGATATTCTAAGTGGCCAACTACCCCCGCGACAACGTGAGAAATTACGCTGTCATGACGAGCATTCGAAAGACCTGAAATCATAAGGCGAACAAAAAATCGACCTATGGGCCAGTGTGTCAAATCTGAGCTCAAATTAGCAGAAAGGCAGTTGGGCCGTAAACGTAAAATCCAGGTGTTGCACATAAACATCGCATCTTTCGTTATCCCCGCGAGTTTTAAAAGTTGTGATCTGTCTTACTTACATCTTATTTGCACTAAATATCCCATCCCTGTTTGTAAACTCGACCATACTCAAAGTTGACTGCAGCCTGCGCATTTTTATAAACCTTCCAATCAGTCCTCTTCGGAAAGAGATACCAGACTAGCACATCGCCCTAGTCTTAGCTTGTCAGTAATGCACATTCTTTCTAGGTCCGGAATGCGAAATCCAACCACGTGTACGCTTCCATGGGATAATCTTGGTGGCCAATGCGTCATTGGTTTTTTACACTCAAGTATGATGAGAAAATCTGAGGTATGAACTGAGTCTCATACACATTCTCTTGTATTTCGCATCAGATGCACTAATTGTTACGCAATGTTACTAAATGTTATAGGTGCATCGTAGCTACTAGCTCCGGAGTTGGACTATGCTCATCGTTGAATTCCAAGTCACACAGCCTGCAGACAGTAGAGTGAACTTCGTTTGAGTTGGGTGCACAAAACCAGCTTACAGTTAAGAAGGCCAATGCGGACAGCAGACGAAATATTGCATTCAGTTCACAGCCCGATTGATTTAAACAAGTCTGGAAGCAGACAAACAACGATGAGCCATGTGTGATATAAATGAAAGGTAGTCGAATCTCTTAAACTCTTTGGGCTTAACACTCATTATCTAAACGCTTACGCAGACAGACCAATAGAAAGCTCCTGTATGCATCTAGGTGAACCTCGCTGTCGATATAAGGTATCTTGCTGAAGTAGGGCTTACGAATTCTAGCATATTATTGAACTTTTCATGTTCGTCAGCCGCTCCACAGTGTCTGTTACTACAGACCGTGAGACCCAAGTTATTAGCTGAGATGGTATTTGAACTGCTCAATGCGTAAACACGCAAACGATGTTGCATGACTGGATACTCATTAACACTCGTCTGCGCTGCTAGAACAGAGGTTACGGTTGTAGGACAGGCGAGCGATCATCACAAACGTTGTATATTTCATGTGGCGACGTGTGCCCTCACAGACTGTAGAGTCCAGACGTAATCGAAACCCACTTTCATTACCAGCCCACTAGTCTTCTGAACACAGCTAGCGGTAACTGGTACGGACTAGCATGTAACAGTAACCAAAGCCAACGTACGCCTGCACGTAACACTCACCACAAGTGATTTGCGTTGCACCACTCACTATTCCATTTGCAAACTCCGAACTCGGTGTAAATCCGAAAGAAAAAAACCAGGAGGCGTGTGAGTGACAGCCATTATGTCCAAGTGATCAATGCTGGTTAGCCAGTTGGTAGGCTAGTATGAAAATAAAATCCCTATCCGTCGGAATCAACAAAATAAAGGCTCCGATGTTAATGGTAAGGGACATATTGAAAATGTAAGGCAAGAAGTAGTTCGATGTAGAAACAATCTAGATAGGACGAGAAGAAAAATTTAAGGTTGGACCAAAAAACAAACAAGATACTCAACGTACGATACATCAACAAAGCTGAAGGAAAGAATGGGTGGAAGGTCACTGGAGCGCAACTTTATGAACAAGAGCGGTTGATCTGATAGCAGACAGAGTTCGTTGGTTGATAGAAACGAGAAATAAATGTAACAGATACAGTTTACGTACCCGTCGTTTCTTCGATGACGGTGCACTATGAATACGTTGATAACTTACTAATCCGAGACGGCCGACGCGTGCACGGCCGGACACAACGCAACACTACACAATCATGTCACCACGATCTGCGGCACCTACATTTCCTTTGTTCACAGCAGGCATGAATTCACGGCCGCGAAACTAGCGCTCAGGTGGATCGTATTCTTTCAGATCGTCGGGTTCAAATCAGTTACTCTAAGACCTAAAGTCGACATATATATACGAAATACGTCGGGATAACACCCTTGAATCTCAGCTATTTAAGACCAACATTTCCCTCACCTGATTTCATCTGCCCGTACAGCAGTCGTTTTGGAATAAGGCCATCGCCCATCCGACGGACTCAACCTGACCAACAAAACTAATTAAAAATCGGCATGGCTTACATCTCATCCACGTCGGCTCGCCGCAGTACCTCACCGTTAGGAACCATGTACTACCATCGAATACCCAAGATGCGTTCTAGATATTACAAACGGAAGCGGCCCAGATAGCGCACATTCCGTGGATACAATGTCTTGTAAGGACAAACTATTAACAACCACCGAATCGATGATCACCGGCTGGTTTAGTAGACTACCAAGATATCGGCACTAGACTTTCGCGCTGTCCTCGGCGTTCAGCGTATCTCTGCATTAGCATATCTCGTATATTTCACCAACATCATCATCATCATCAAAACAACCATGAGCCTGACCAAAAGGTACTGTGGCTCGGGCCGCCGCTCACCTCAACAGTGACGTGGAATAT
>QNGE01001336.1:71077-86063 GCA_008508345.1 Paragonimus westermani | reverse complement strand
ATGATGATGATGATGATGATGATGAATATTTGGTTGGCGTAGGCTTACATCACAGGGTTAGTAATTCCTACGTTTTTTTTAGCACTTCTTAAAGGCCGATACCGGCGGACAAGGCTACAGCAGGAAGCTTTCCATGCTCAGTCCTCGAACTTTCCTCAGGGAGCAAATATCTTCTTACAGGTTTATGAATCACTGGAACTCCGCTTCTCACGTCGTCAGTTGCACATCTAAGGATCGTTTTAAAAATTTGTTGGATTTCCAGTTGTGTGAAACCCTGTTAACTTTGTAACCCTACACTGTTTTCCGTATATGCTGTAATCCTCATGAGTGATGCTACAGTTTTCAATGATTTTCTTCTAGGTAAACGGACGTCCGCTAGATTTTGAAGGAAATACGGACTGGAACAAAGCGGTTTGGGCCTCCAGGCTCGATCTCGTTTATTAATCGCCGAAATAGTAAGGATCATTGAGGGTTCAGTGCGCTAACCCCGAGCCCATATGTAACGCAGGGAGAGGGTAAAAACGTACTACCAATTCACACATTGCATCACCTTCTGAAGCTCACCCTTAGGGATTCCGTAATAAGACAAATGCATCATGGAGAACCAAAAAACGCTGTGGATCTGAGAAACGTACACCATCACAGATATTAGCTGCAGGTGACAATGATATAAAACAGAGTGGAGTAGGACACATAAACTACTTATTCAACTGTTGTGGTCGATCCACACTGGTTCCAAGCCTTCAGTCTGCATTTAAGTTCATAAGGGACCTCATCCATCATGTACAATTTACTACGACTGCAGTCGATTGCATGCAAACCACGACCGTTACAATATTCCGTAGCAATTTGGGTGAGTAAATTACTGGAGCGCATATTCGAAACAACAGCTGGATTAGATAATAGGATTTCGGTTCTACCAGAACACACGAAGGAACTGGATAAAGTAGGAATAAATCTGCAAGACTTAGACCTACGAAGTTTCCAGGCTTTCATCGGGAGGAAGAATACTAGTCGCACACCGTGATTGCCTCAGTTACCGTGGAGAAGAACTCCACCGATAACACTGTTTTTTCGCTTGGTACCTGGTGGAGATGTGAAAATCAGCAAAATCTGCGTCACTGACTAATTTGTGTTTGTTTTAATTGTCTGTAACTAAGACCGACCTTACCGCGTGATATTTTTTACATTCGATATGGCAACTGTTGTTACTGTCGCTTGTGTGTGACGGTGGTTGTGCGTTAATACGTGGATGCCAAAATAACGTACACGTATACGATGATGCGAATATGGTCTATGTCATTGGCAATCGAGGGTATTGTTTAATTTTGACATGGATTATATAACACCTTTCAAGGCTATGTTCGATAATCGTGAGTTTCACACTTTCTCACAGCTCTAGGAATGCATGCAGAAGTATATGGAGAATTCCGACGTTATTCATGTTCATGGGACGAGCCGTATGTCGGAAAAACGTTTAGAATTTCGGTAAGCTGATGTGGCGTGGTTGCCTGAAATCCGTCTATGTAAGGCGTAAAACATGTAAAAGTGTATGCATTGGAGTGTGACGTGTCTAGTGGGTTTATTCTTGTTAATTTTGACAGGTCGGTTTTCAGGGTACATGTTGCAACTCGCGAGTTAATATGGTCCGATGAAATGCCCGTCTGGTTTGTAGCCATCTCGAGTTGGAGCATATCTAACCTCTAAATTGTCTGGTATATGAGTCACACCCCACAAGCCGCAGGCTGACCTTCAGTGAAATGAGCGACTCCAGGAGACTGTCCGAGCACAGTACACCAACTGCTGCTATTAAGCGATATGTAGCGGATGTTTATAGGAAGTTTGTCATAACTTCTGAAATTGGTAACACTCGGCGCAAATCAAAGCCCGTAATATCAAGTTAGTTTGTTGTGTAAGATTCGTAACCAAACATTAGAGGAAATTTGAGAACTACTGTCGGCGATTGATACAATAGGTGCCATTCGTAATGTGCAGAATGAAAACAACAGATATGTGCATATGTGCTTTGGACAACGAACAAAAGTTGAGCTAATCAAACGTTTTCCTCATGTTGTGAATGTGGATGCCACCCAGGGAACAAACAGGCACAAGTATGTCATGGAACATTTCCTGATACTTCTGGAACTGGAAGATATATCAATTTCCAGTTACAGGTGGCATAAGAAACGGCCGACCAGTGGTGTGCGGGAACGTGCGTAGTGGGAACTATGCTCCACTACGTAGGTCCTTTGAAATTTCCCGAGAAACGGTTGACCGGTACATATTGCTGAAGACGTTTGTGATGGACAGAATGGCTGCACAAATGAGGGCAGCCCATGTGGTGTTCGGTTGCGACATCATGTTGTGTTATTCCCATGTACGTTCAATACCATGTTCAAGAGCACGTAAGCGGATAACTCGGTTTGTCATGTTCGTTAACGGACGGATTTTTTTCGAAGACAATATCTCCTCCACATAGTGGCTACGATAGACGATGGGCAACAGCAAGCTGCGCCATTGCGCCATATAACGCAGTTTTAAACGTGACCCGAAATTCATCCGCCGAGCAAGCAGAAAGTTTGTGAATCATCTGTTGTGTCATTGGCTTTACATCAAGCCAAAAAGGGCCATTCATGCACAGTGACGTTGTCTAATCCGGCAATCGCATGAATAATGAACTGGAGAATGTCAACAGACGATTAAAGAACAGGACGCACTCGAAAGAAAGCCAACCCACTGGCAACCAAAAATTACGAACCCAGAGCGAACGGCTGATGCGGGAGTTTGACATGCGAACGACCTACGGCTGCTACCACCGTGGAGTTGCTGACTCTGACTTGCACATCAAGAACATTCATTACAAGATGACGACGGTTGTCAGTCATCTTCTCCAAAAACATCTGAACGGACGAACCCCACGTCTGTGTTCGGAAACAGCTGCTCAGTGCCTGGATTGCGGCTGTACAGTTACCGCCCTGAAAACTGCACCTTCGTTTGCAACATGATGAAGACACCTTCATCGCAGGTAGCAAGCACGCCACTTGTAGTTGCCATTTTAACCGTTAAATGTAGCTTCTTCGCATCCACACACGGTCGGTGTTCCACAAGCACTTCCATCCCTACAGAGAGTACTAGTGGGGTGTATTTCGGTTTATAATGGTCGTGTAACCATTCATGACCGGTGTTTGGTGAAGTACAACTTGCCAATTCAAATGTCGGTGGGTTCGAAACTTCAGCCTCACCATAAAGCCCTTCATCAGCTACATGCCAAACTACATGACTCTAGCAGTCACACAGCATTCACCTCTTTTACAGCTGTAATGAGGAGACACGGTCGCACCATACTACTCACACCACTATTCAGTAGCAGCGGTTCGAGATGATCGCGGATCGAGATAATCGCGTGATAAATACGGCAGAGATACGGGATGGATCGTTGGAGGACAGAATGACATATAATGGCTTTCGCTACACGACGGAACTGATACATGGTGTCTAGAGCGACTGGAGTATCCTCAAAAGAGTATGGTGTGCAAATGAGTGTTTCCGTTTCTAGTCGTGCTCAGACGCTTAAGTAGTGTGTTGGTTTTCCCAATAAAGTAACCTTTGTGTCGTCCGCCCTCTGGGTTCACAACACAGCATCCATAGCCGCAGTTACAAGCAGTAAGTAATCCATCTGGGTAAAGATGCCTCAAGCAGGATCGCGAACTGTACACTGTGTTGGACCGGTACGGTTAGACAGCTATAGTTACAAGATCAATCAACTGTGTATTCGAATGGATGACCTGAATGAGTGTCTATTTTATGACAACCGGCCCCAACATCAGTCACGTGGTAGGCGAACGCTTCAAATTCTTAAATTCAGCAGATCCCTCCACCTCTTCTATTGTTCGCACTCCGCCAGTAATTATTAACTAGAGATCCTGCACAGCACCCACCATGGAGTTAAACCTATACAGGTCCCTGAACAGCGCACTGCTTGCACACGAGCTTCAGAAAGCGTGGTGCATTATCACCTGGGGCAATCCTCCTCTTGACATAATTGAACAAATCGAGTTCCTTCACAAATACACGCAGTTTTCTTGCATATATCAGATTTTCTGAACTAGATGATGAAGACATTATCTGGTAAACGGCTTCAGTAATCCGCCATGACACCAGAGGCTCACGCAAAGCAACGACTACATTCCGCGACGGAGAAAACTTAGTGTATTGTGTACATTTTTCTACATAATTCCCATCTCATTTCGCGCGCCTCCCTTCTCGGTGAATTCATCCGTTGAAGCATGGGGTCCGTTTAAGCCTCACATGTAATGTGGGGTGAATGGATGCATCAGTTATAAATGTTTACTTATGGGATACTTTTTGCTTCACTTTTAAGATCGGAAAAGTGGGTATGGCTGTTGTGTGTTTAGGCATGGTAACTGTTTGGCAGCATACGTTACGCCCAAATAGTAAGGTTTACAATTCGGCAGGAATGAAAGCCTGTGCATTTCAAACAAATCTAAGCAGAAAGCCGCTAGCCTGCTTAGTTCCGGTACATGATACCACTGTCTTAAGTTTGCAGTCTCATGAAAAACTCAATCCTCATGATCCAACAACATTTGTGCCGTTGGAAGAAAAACCAACTTCTCCTACTTTGTTAGATCTGAACCTGTAACAAACCATGCTTTTCCTCTCCTCTCAAGTTGAGTCCCATTTCATCCACACCAGCTAACTGAGTTTCACAATTTTGTCAAATTTCTCATTAGCGGTTACGTGATTGAAATTGCGGGTATTTCTTCCTTAGGTCTTTGGAATGATAAAACAAAAATTTCTGCCAACGGAATTCAACGAATTTCTGGAGTGCAACACGTTACGAAACGAGAGCAACTTCAGTGGTTTGAAAAAGATGATTACCTCAACAATTACGTGAGTAACTCCGTCTACAGACAGGATTGAACACTGAGAGGCCGATCACAGCGAATAATGTTAAAGTGCCGCCAACTGACAAACCCGATTCAACCCAGATTCGGTGGGTTGACGCATTAATAGGTCAGTTGTCGAAGTAGTAAGCGAGGACTTCTCAGGATCCCGGACCTCCGGTCGCAAAATCGTAAACCAACAACTTGAGTGACCGCGCGGTTAAACTCGAGTTTTGTATGAAAAGATTGTTACGTCATCATGTCCCGTTAGTATTAATTTTTGGTACCATGAGCATACGGATTAATGTGATTTCAGGTGCCTTTTGATATACTCATCTTGTCGACAATTATGTGGTTCGTACGCTTGCGACAGTTTTTTGATGTCGTCCAAACGCAGAAACGGACATTTTGATGGAAATGCTGCATTCGGCATTATTTTCCAAAATATTTGAATCAAAAGTTCAGATAATGCATCTGCAGCCCATCAGTTGTAAGTAAACCGTACTGGTGAGAATTGGATGTGTCAAGGGTATTGGTTTGGTGATGAAAATGTTGTCACAGTTTTTGCGAAGCAACCCACTGTTGGCATTAGCTCACTTTGTCAAGTCATAGATATTCATATGACAGATACGCTTATTGGAATTTCCGAAGAGTAGGATGAGAAGTGTACATGATTCCATAGCCTGAGAATGATTGATTTCGCGGCTTGTTCAAGGTGACGCTGAAACGGAAGTATATCAACTGTGCAGCGTAGTTCCTAATAAACTAGATCGGCGAATCGCTAAGTCGGTGCCTCCGGTTCTGCAATAGTTCAAGTGTGCGATCAATATATTAAAAGCCTTATTTGTGGTAATTGGCATCAAGCATCTTGTATAAAACGTCCCACGGAAACCTGTACAACCTTCACTCCAACTAAAGATGATTGTATCTAGTTAGTTTGAGATTCATATGCGATTTGTGCCGCCAGCATTGCTACAAATATGCAGACGAGAGGCATCTAGCCCACTGGTAAACAAGTTTGTCCACAATCATCCGACGTTGCTAGGCATGCGTCATCAAATGTCAAGCGGTTATATGCGTCTACTGTACTTCAGAGTTCCTCTTTCATTGCAGTAAGGCCCCGGAAGACATCGAAATGTATATTCACTCCAGTTGCCACGGCGTAAAAGTTGGCTGGCCACAAAGACTCGGATATCGTTCAGGTCCTTCCTGAATGTGTAGAAGGTTCGCCCAGACTCAGAGATGAGCATGGTCGGGAACTGTAGGAGGCCAGGCTCCTCAAAATGGAAACAAGTCCGGGCTATCGGTTCCGTATCACCCAGCTAGTGAGAAATGTTGGCCCCAAATAAGTCGATAAATGCCTGTCTGCTCACTTGATGTGTGAAGAACCAGCAGTGGATGAGTAGATTTTTTCAGTCACAATCCGCTCTTCCCGCATGCCCAGATAGTTCCTTTACAGAATGTCGCGGGCGAAATCAAGTGTGATAGAAACCCGTTTTCATCGATTGGTTGAGAATCGCAGCCATCCGAGGTGTCGTCTATCTACCCTATGATGTTTTGGAACAGGACGATAGTCCATGCAATTTCCTTGTATTTGTCATTGAATTGGATAACAGTGTGTGCTGCGACTTCTGTTTCCGTCTCACAGGGAAGATGTACAGTCACGTCTTATGAAAGTCACAGTGATGTCTCAAGACAGGTAGTCGAATCTAGAAGTGCTTCGGGCATCGACGTCGTTTCGCCGTAGGAGAAATATCCTATTTGTCAGACCGACCAAAAGTGGAACGAGAGAAGTTTAAGTCAAATTTTCTGAGCTGCGCCGGCCATTTTGTGAGACAACTTAGGGACCTTCACGGAGTTGAAATCAATACGCAGTCAGTAACTTATTGGGGCCCTGCCGACTCCAGTAGAGTCAGCAATGAGCCAACTCACTGCCAATTGTACTGAATATGTGAACCCTAACCAGCAGCTACTGAGTTGCCGTGGGTGCATGCGCAGGACTCACAGGTTATGTAAATCATAAACCACGGCTGCGCCTTGCAAAGGATGGCATTTTTTCTGCCTCGTTATCATTTGTAACTGAGGTAGAGCAGGATACGGTGAGCTCCTATCTGAAGAATGCCGGATTAATTATTCCACTCACATCTCAATTTCAACCGAAACATTATATGACGCCCACTTATGAACTTAACACACAAAGTATAACGTCTTCTGTCAGAAAAGTAGTCGGCTAAACCTCTTCAACGTGATTCTTGGACTCTGCTCTTACTTGAGAGTGTGAGAGCTTCGATCTCAAATTTTGAAGTCTAGCGGCCAACCAGTGAGATACAGGTGATCAGCTTCATCGAAGTTGATCATGATCACCGTAGTGGTGTCGTTGAATTTTCTGTTACCAGTCATATGGGGAACGAGTATTGGTAAAAAAAAGTCGTTGAAACTTGAACTTCTGCTCTGAAAATCCACATGTCCAGGAGAACCGAAGCTTCCAAGACAGTAAGTGGGAAAGCCAAGGCAAATGATATTGAGAGCAGACTTAGAGAAGCTGGGTTCAGTTTAGCCATGGCACACACTCAAGTTCCCCTGGTTACCATCCAGTGTAGTCTTTCTTAACAATGTATAGTCGCCGGTGGCAATAACGATGACCACCAACTATGGTCAAAGTATATGTCGTAACAGCATTGTGGAAGTGCTAACGGTCGGGAAGATTTCAAAAGTTTTCGTGACTAGAGTCATGTGCTCTCAAGCGACTTCGCCGCTTTCTAAAAGTAACATTTGAAAACGCTCAAATAACTGAGGCAGCGCTCCGCCGTTTCGCAATGGCACACGTAAGCCTCGAACCAGACCTTTCATACCTATGAAGAGTCAGAGGAGAGGAAATCGGTAAACATTTTGAAAATTCCAATCGAGGTTCAGTTGCACTGGGAGTACCAAGGTTGCCCAATTCCAACATCGTCCCTATATAATAGTCTCTCTAAATTGCGCCTCATTGAAGATAGGCATTTTCTGAGAGATGGTATCGGTGGTGGGGCAACACGAATGCCCCGAACTGTCCGCCCAAACGCACCAGAAATGCTGCGGATGGAATTTCTCATAGACGGTAGGTTCAGTGTGGTTCTAAACGCATGGCACTGACACAATTCCAGCGTGTTTCGGGAACGCTTTCTAAGAAACAGAAGTGACATTAAAGACCGACCGTTTCAATATGGATCCTCCCGTCAAGAGATACGGTCTCAGCAGGTGGTGATATCCGGGCGATTTCTCGCCGAGTGTTCGGCAGTGGACTACAACCCATTTGTTACTTAGCACTCAGCTGCACTTAAAGTGGCGACACATCCACAAATCACGATACTAAACAGTCGGTTAGTTCCACTGAAAATTTTCGTGAACAATCAGGGTGACTGGGCCTTAAAATACACCAACACCTCAGATTTGACAACTAATCTTCTGTGGTTGAGGTTGCTCCAAAATAATAATAATAATAATAATAATAATGGCATATTTCTCGACGCATTTGTGAGAAACACACTCAGGACAGCGTGATGAACGCGAAAATTTTTAGCATATACATAAGTGAACACCAAATTTGATAATTGTATAACGAGTGAGCTAAGTGAGGGGGGGAATTAAAGTATAGGCAGGAAACTTCGAGCTTCATGGTTCTGAGAAGATAGTGCTTGGGGTCTGCACGGTTCGATAAAATAATTGATTTGTTACATCAATTTGGACTCCACAAGGTGATCACTGGCCTGATGCTCAAGGTCGTGCCAAAAAACGGTGGTCGGAGGATGAAGAGGGTGTATTGGCGAAGAATTTGCCCACTATTCCATGTAGATAGTCCCGAGAAAAAGTGCAGAAAATTTTTCACGATGTGGGCGAGGTGGGAACGCATATACATTTGCGAGGAATGCATGGACCTCTCGACGGGACGTCAATCTTCGCTCAAATTCCTAAGAATTTCGAGGAGCTCGCGATATGCACAACCACTGCGGAATTTCAAGAGTCCGGGCGGGGTGGGATGTTTTCTCGCACGGGATGTATCAGTGAAACCAAGAATAGAGAGAGGAATTATGCGATAAACGGGATAACGCGAAACTAACTATGTGAGCTATGACGAACAATGAAACATGTATATTCTGACATAACCTCCTATGTGACGTTAATAGCATCGTGTTGATTGATGAAATATATACCACATGCGAACAGCTGCTATTGGATAACGCGAAAGGAGATCGATTATAAGCTATTCCTAGTGTACGATTATTGCCGAATTTAGATGTCTATTATCTTTGTACAGACGGTATATAGAATGAGAAGAATGTTTGACAACACCGAAAGGTTTTCGGGTGGTCTATCAGGGAAGGAAAAGGAAGAGTTGCGGCTCGAGGTTATTATGCAGTCATGAGACAAAAAGATTGAGTTTTTTGAACGATTTCAGGATGTCTAGCTTTTGCATGGTGGTTTACAATACAGACACTTAAGCCATCAACAAGTATGGGGTAAGAGTGTGCCAGGTTGTTCGGGTTGTTATTAACGGGCAAGTATATTGACACCTATACGTGCTGACTATAGACATGTTATCATGTTCGCTGGCAAGTTTGAAAGTACAAGATCTATCCTGAGAGCGGTAGTTTTGATCGGTTCGAGGGGTGCATGACTCAACATCACGCAAAACAGGGGTTTTTTGTCAGATGTTGTTAGGTCCGTTTTCAAAGATAACGTCCTCAGACAAGTAGAGTGTGAAAATTGACATGACGTTCGTCATTGTTGAGAAATTTTCTAAGTTTCGTTTGAATTGGTGTATATTCTTACTGGACCTAATTGCATACGAGGGTGTGTATTCCAAATGTAGGAATATTTTACTAGGAAAAATTTGAACGCAGTTTTTCCCGAGATTTAAGAGCTGCCAAAGTAAAGTCCTTGTTTCTGAGGGTATACTTTAACCTGTGTTGTAAGCCAGTCGCGAAGCTGACAGTGAATTTACTGCCATAGACCAAACTATACATGAGTGAAAGGTTGAGCTTGAGTCGCCGTAACCAGATTAAAGATTTATATGGCTTTTACAGAGACATGGCTGCGGCCAGATATGAAGGGCATAGATATAAACCAGTCGGAAAAGAGTGCTTTAAAAACGATAAGATAAGAGGGGGGCTATCACCGTATTTCTCTAGTCATATGGACGGTGTGGAATCAAACGATCCATCGTTACTTTTAGTGTACGCTCATCTTCGTTTAAACACGCCCCCTACTATACCGCCTGCCCGCAAGTGACACAGTGTACCACGGCAACCCAGCAGCCACTTTACACGGTTACCATTTCGGCTTCAAAGAGTATCTTGGAACCAAGCACTTTTAACAACTCGGATATCTAATTCAAATCTCTGGACTTGCACTGCGGTCGGGACACTTCCGCAGCGTCGTTCCTCCACACCACTATTGAATTGGTTATTTGCAAGTATGGTGGGCTCCACCAGAGTTTTCCAGGGTCTAGTACCGTCCATTTTAAGCAGTTTCATCGCCAAGAAACCTGGTTTGATGGAAAACCCCGGGGCCAAAATGACTGTTGTGAGTCGATCACGCCTTGATTTTGTTCTGGATTATTCAGGCGTACTCTGGATTGGTAATTCATCCTCGATATTACTCCACTATTTTGGGGAGGATTACGCATGTGTTTACGATTAAGTTCTGACAGCATTTCAGAGCCTACTGTCTCCTGTAGAAGTACCTTGGCAACTGCTGACCCTGTCACTGAATTACTGGTTATACTAAGAGGCAATAAAGGTAATGGATAGCTCACGAGATCCGTAGGTATGAGGAAACCTAGTTGCAACAAGCGTTACCCATGTATGCAATTCAAGTTAATCCAGACCCGGAAACCTTACAGTTGATACAAGTTCAAGAAAATAAGTTCAACAACGTTGGTCGTAATAACAGATACAAAGTGCTTCTTTGGCAGTGTCCCAGCTAACACGAAACCACAGTGGTTCTATAGGCAGCTGTACAAATGCGCTTCAATAACACCACCCAGTCCCAGTTTGATTATCATCTACTTGCCGGGCTAGACTATAAACTACAGACGGCGAAATTCTTTGCTGATACGCTTGAAGAGGTGTTCTCGGAAATGCCACCGAAGCTACCGTGCTGGCCTACCGCAAAAGTCCTACGTGCAGTGGGATATCTGCCCACAACAACAGGGACTTTGCTCTCACAGCTGTTCAGGCCGAGCTTATTATTATAAATAAACAAATAAATAATATATATTTCAACGTATATATGAGAAGCACGCTGGGTTGTGCGGGGTCAATGGAGGTAATTACAAGCGATACAAGACGATTAAACACATAGTAGCCAAATCGGGGATCCTGCTGTCAAAAAAGATGTGGTCAAAAAGCAAATGTTTATAGTTCATGAAACTTTGACGCAAACAGCAGGAAAGATGATAGTTCGCTCGCTTCACAGATATAGTCCCAAAAATGGGATGTAACATTAATTTACTTTTCACAAGGTTGTGGGTAGATCAATTTTTTAAATAGTTCAAGGTCACTCCGGGGAGAACGTGATAGTGTAACGCGCAACCGAAACCAGCGAGCGCGCACGAATCGAAGTTGAGTTGTGTGACGGGGTGTGCTGCTGTGTTGTCAGTGCCGTCTTAGCTTTCGTTTGTGTAAGTCGTGTGCATGGATTACTGGGCATTTGGCTCATCTTTGTTCGTATTGTTTCTCTTTTCAGAACTGTTGTTCGAACCCCTACTTCTGAAGAGGGTTGTTCCCTGGTGCGTCCACGTTGCCCGAAGGTTGGTCCGCGAAGTTACGGGCATCCAGAGTAGAGTCGGCTGGCCTGTATGTTACAATAGGTGGACATAGGCTGTAGGGATTTTATGATTCGTTGAAAATGTCAATGCCGCCTATTTGAAAAAACGAATGAAGGTGACGCTTCGTGGCGGATGGAAAGACATTGAATTTTTCTTGACCCTCCAGTTTGCACCCACTGACAGTGGGCCAAACATTCTTGAAGTCGTTTTTCTTCAGCGTTACCCGTTTTCGCATGCCGCTCACACGACCAAAAGGGACTGTTTACAGGACACTGCCTCAGCAATTCTCTAGTGTCAGTTTGCGCCATTGCGTTCTTTTCACATTGCCTTGCTCATAATTATTTAGCTACGACGATAACTGTTGTCTTCCACTGAAGTAGCTTCGTTTTATGCTGATCGGCCTTTCAGATGTTGTTCGAAATCTTCCTAGGAAGTGCTCACGAAATGTTCCAGTAAGGTCGATGAGATTCGATGTATATTTCTTCGACAATGATAGGTATGTTCGTCTTCGTCAGTGAACATCCGCCTAATCGAACTGACCAATAAAAAGTTTACTGTCGCTAGCCAAATGCATTGTTGAAGTGTTCCCTATTAGAGGACGAAATTAGCGTTCAGAGAATGTTAAGATAGGTCGGATTCAGCGAGGCAGGGTGGAAAATCTAGAAATCCTGCAAACGATTTGGCAGATTCCGACGCAGGATTCCGTCGATTGTTTGAAAACGTCAAAAAGTTGAACATCATGCGGATTGTTCAGTCGTAACGAAGTTCCGTGTGTCCATCCGTCGTAGAACTATTTCCTCGCAAAATCCATATTTACGGGGATAAAGATACGAATGTAATTTCACATGTTAGATGATAAAATGTGGGGTGATTACATTTGCTATGACAAACAATGTGTATGTGAAATTGTTCGACAAAAATTCCGTGCAATATTATTTTTGCTATGATCGTTGGAATATATAACCCGGGATTTGTTCAGGAAAACGAGATGTTGAGTCAGCGGTTTGGAAGGTCTCACGAAATGTGCGTGTGACAACTAAAGCTCATATGACGTCGTTCTGACGGGGTTTTCAATCAGCGCCATTTTGACACTTCATAACAATCTGGGCAATGCATATCGCGGTTGGCGGCATCCGATTCGGATTAGCCTGTCACGGTGACCGAAGCCAAAGGACGCTTGCGCTTAGTCATCACTGCAATTGGCTTGCGATGTACCGATTACAGTTCCACTAACACAACACATATCCAGTGTAAACCAGAAGGAATAAGACCGGGAGGTGTGCCAGTGGGGCCTTTGTGTCCAGCCCGCCAATGCTGGTTAGCCACTTGATTAGCTAATAAGGAAAGGAAACTTATCTCAAGGAAACTAAACAGAGAGAGGCTGCAATGACGAGATCTAAACTAATGAGAAAGATTTTTGAAGTGTAGTACAAGAAGCGTTGCAGTATAGGAGTGTAGGTTAGTGAAACCTAAAGAAAATAGGGAGGAAAAGCAACTTTCTCACTGAATTATGAAAAGCCAGGCAGACAATTCATCATACATTACATCAACAGAGCCGGAGAAAAGAATAGATAGAATACCACAGACACTCAAGTTTCTGAAAAGAATAGCGGATTAATTGTCAATGACCAGGATATTGGCCGATGCGGTCATTAACAGAAGCAGAATAAATATATTGATATGACCTACCTGAGCCTAGCGTACTCGCCGCCTCTTCGCCGACGGGGTACTATGAGTACGTTGGTGACCTACTAGCCCCAAACGGCCAGCGATGGGCAATGCATACACATGAATGAACGCATATCAACGAAACGATGTTGAGTTGTAAGCGGTTTAGTGAGCGTGCAGTAGGTCAAGCGCAAAAGGATCGTGTGAGTAAACCACATGACACATGATTTCAAGCAGGCTGTTTTCGAGGTGCATTAGTCAGCGGGGTGGTTATCTACGTAATACGCATCTGACGGCGAAATGTTTCTCCGACCACACTCAGCAAGATCATCAGATGATACACAGGGTGTTGTGTTTGATAACGTAAGACAGCTGTCCAAACCTATTTTAATAGGCAGAATGTCGGTACTCGCTCTGACTTCATCCAGAAGTTTAGTTTAAATTAGGAATAATTTACAATGAAGAAGCGTGCACGTATATTTTTTCCGAGACATCAGAGCTGGCAAGATGAGACCCTTATTTCTTCGGCAGTATGGGAGGCCCTGTCATATGCGAACGGTAAATGCTGCGGTAATCGCATCCAAACGTACGAGTTTATACAGCAGCGTCAAGTACAACTTTAGTCCACGCAACCAAAGTGGATCAATACCAAGTTCTTCACAGCGGTGTCCATAGGTGAACGAAGAATGTCCTACTAAGCTTTTGGTAAATGGACGTTGAATTTTTTTAACACAACTATCAAAACTGCACAGGTGGCAGTGAATAAAGATGCAATTATCAATTTGAGGTCGAGAACACATTTTGTGAAGCGTCAGCTTTGCAGCTGGACCGAACGTCTTTTTGATACGCCCTGTCGTTCTTTTAGATTTTTCTACCTGGAGGCATACTTGTTCAGAGAAATTTAAGGAGTTTTAGTATCGTATCCGTAGATTTCTGACCGAAATGGCCGTATGAACATTACAACCATCTGGTGAAATGGAACAATGGGGTAATTTACAACTATAAGTGATGATGTTTGATTTGATCGCTGAGAACCACACTAGTCATGTTTTACATTACAACCGCAATGACGCTAGGTTCTGTCGTATATTTTGTAGAAAGAAATCGATGTTACTGCACCACTGGAATGTGTGAACGATTTCGATGTATTCAGCAAAGGGAAAGGGTTTGCAGTGCATAATAACATCAGATAAATCACTTATGTACAACAAGAATAGCAACGGACCCACAACGCCTCCTCGGATCACCACACTAGTTATTGAATCGTTCGCTAACGATCCAAGTTCACACCGAGTTACGCGTAATCTGTTGATCCAGTAAATGCCTCTCAATATTTAACGACAGAGAATCTATCCTCGAAACGGTTAACGAGAAGGCGCTCGTGATAACTGGAGTTAATACGGTACTAGTTGAATCAATGTACAAGAAAATTGTCTCTCACCTCGAATGTGAAAATCCTCAGAAATCAAAGAAAGTGCCTGAGCAACAAATTAACAACCAGGCACCGATCAACAATGGTGGACGATAAAACGGGTTGAGCTCACTCAAACAAATGGTCATTGGTTTGGTCAGAGCAAAACGACTGTTCATGCATCGAGAAACAACG
>QNGE01001336.1:18391-70665 GCA_008508345.1 Paragonimus westermani | reverse complement strand
CCTGTTAACTCCAATCGATAACCCCGCGATTAGGACTTCCGAGACAGGTCGAGATCATAGAACTCATTAAACATGCAAGGCGATATTTTAGATTACTGATGAGCAGTCGCGGATTTTGTTTTATTTTCAAGCTGACCATCACGGTTGCCTCATGATTGGAATGGCTGGAGTTCAAATCTCGACCGTGGCAAGGGTATGCACTAATAAGAGCGAAACTCAGGTCTAGCGCTTCATTTCCAAAGGGGCTGGCTGGAAAGTCTATCTGAGTGCGCAGGCTGCGATCAAATGTGAGTGATGGTCATATTGAAAATAAACCAAATCCCCGACAACTCATCAGTACTGGTTTTGGTGTTGAGCAGTGCTGTCATATCTGGAATGTTCGAGTGCGGCGTTCAATTTATGACGACAGCCAGCTTCACGAGGGATCTTGTATATCAAAAGATGCCATTCTGACCAAGGGGCGCTTGTGAGACATAATATCAAAAGGCTTTTTTGTCTAAGATTATGATAATTACCACATTTCCTGCGTCGGATGACATCGATACATGGTTTAAAATTTACAGGTGACATGTCATACGAGAGCGATCACTAAGGAAACCATGCTGTGTAAGGTTTATTAGGTTTGTTGTCCTTAAGAACTCGACTGTGCGCACCTTCATTATCCCTTCAAACATTCTCGAGCAGATTGATTTGTGGTTGATGGGACGATGGTTACTGACGTCCCGCCTTGGACCACTCTTGTGACGAGCCATAATGATTGAAGTTTTCGACTGAGGAGGGAAGGTGCTGGATAAAAGTGATAGGTTGGACAAATTGAGTAAGTGGATAGGTATATCTTCATCTGCTTTCTTGACGACCATTGGTGGGATACCATCTGGTCCAGGATGAATTTAAGGCTTATTGGTAGCTAACTGTGAACGAATACTTCGAACAACACTTGGAACTTAACTCAAAACTTCATTTGTTTTCGATGGGATATCAGTAGGTAATGAGGTGCTTTCTACGCTAAACGAGGCAGCGAAATTTGAGTTGAAGTTTTCACAGATCGCTACAAGTTCATCGGAAAGCGTTTTGTCTTCGAGGGTAACAACTCCTATAGCAGGGTCCCTCATGGAATTTCTCCATGTCGTCAGTCGCACTAGTTCCTACATCTCTCTTCACTACGGAGCGCGATTTGCACTTTGTTTGTTTGACGGCATTACGTCTGAAGTTCTGTTTCAAAACATTTTGCCCATTTGCATCACTAGGGAAAAATCTAATATTCTTCCGTACCTCGACTTGAGCATGTTAAGTCTGTCAGTCCCTTTTGCAGTAAGTATTTAACCTCGTACATGCGAGCCGGGAGCCAGAACATCGATACAAAACGTCAGCTGTCTGTTGAATTCTCCGGCCGCTATACTTGGGTTTGATGTGCGAAAGAAGGTACTCAATTTGAAGATCTTGGTAGGAAGAAGAGGGCATTCCAATCAATGAATGTGATCAGACGGTAGAATAAAACTGTCTATCTGATAGCCATATTGAATTCAGAGAGACATTTGACGACATTGTGGTCGCTCTGTAGAAATTGTTGTAGAACAGATATCCCTACAGACGAAATACTTGTCTGGTGGGCCTTAGGACATGTTGTTCCCAACCATTCAGCTGAATGCATGGAAGGAATTCAGCTTATTTTGCTGGAGCAGAGAATAAGGTCCAGGAGATATGAGGCATGCTAACTTCGCCACCTATTCGTTTGTGTTCGCAAGGCACATTGGACCTATGATTCGTTATTTCTACAATGCCAATCAAATCATTGCTAGCAGCACTAGACAACCTGTAGATGCATCCTATAAGTAGTTCGCGAGAACCAGTGAACACCACAAACCACAACGATTCTTCGAGTTTATGAAAAACAGACTCATCAAGTGTTACCGTGGAAAATTGCTCTTTTAGGTAAACAATGCACCCACCTCCTCGTCATGTGACACGATCCCTACGAAACATGTGATATCCTACGATGCTTATCTGAATGTCTGAGGTGTCGGACGAGCACCACGTCTCAGTCACGAGAATGATATAAGGACCCGATAAAAAGACAAAGGATTTGAAAATGGGCATTTTACTAACCAATGATCTTGCGTTCATGAATAATAAATTTATGAAATGCTTTTTGTCAGATACAGCAGTTAAGCTGTTACAGAACTTCATGACATTTGAGGTAGTGGGTTGCAAAATATCAAGTAGAAGGGCCTGATCTAAGTAATATGCCAAACTTCCACTCGTATTCGAGTGGGTATCGCAAAGGTTTGACTCCAAGAGAAGGAGTCGTGGAAGAGTGTCATTATAGTGGCATGACAGGGAGTGACTTGGAGAGGGTGCCACGTGACGGTTGATGAAATATCGAGGAGTGCACTAAAAAAGGACTGGTTCGGCAGACATTAGTAATGTTAACATAATCAGGTGACGACTCACTTGTTAGGGTATACGTGTTGGGAACTTGGTTCCTAGTAACACTCATATTTCGGGTGAGAAGATGAGTTACGGAGCTATAGGATAATAGATTGTAACTGTGACGCCCAGTATAGCAATAAGTTGACTTGGAAACAGTGGCGGACGAATTGTACTGTTTTACCTGCGAAACGTTGTTTCTTAGAATGTGGATCTTAGAACCAGATTTATGACGTTTGTGAAGCACTTTTCGCTCACCCTTATATTGCAAATCTGAAATACTGTTCTCTAAAAGGCACTTTACAGATCTTACTGTTGTTCTGCAGCTTTGTTCAGGTGTTTTGGATTTGCCGTTGGTATTTGCAATCACTCCATATAACAGAGAGAAATCCCCTCAGTAAGTAGTGTATAGCCAGCGCAGCCACGTCATTTTCAGGGGCATTTAAGCTGCTTATTCCAGTGTACTCTGTACCTATGGGTGCCTTAGTTATAGGACTTTTTCTAGTCAAGGCCTCGTTTGGCAGAGGGAGACGCTGATGATTAAAGGATGTTTTTGAGCAGTAACCGTCAGTTTCGCTGCGGAAACCTGAACGCGTCTGGTGTTGTCATTGCTAGACGTGGTTTGTTTTTCAGTGTCCGCCTGAACCGACTACGCAGCGGCGTATCGGGTTGCAAATTGCGGGTCTAGAGAACTCGTGAAGTAGTCGACATCTACAGCCAGATCAATGGGATTGTTGACCGTGTTACATCGGTTATCCTTTTCTCGGGAAATATTGGCTCGTAATATTTCCCTTCGGGGAGGCGTCTCGTCACCAAACAATTTTATGGACTCAAAATTGGTGTCACGCCTGATTTCCTCTCCTCTTCTGACGAATTCGTTCGCTACAAGATCACCTGTGAAGTTTAGCAAGAATGGAAGTGTTTTGCTGTGCTTCCTGGCGAAGTCTCGGGCAGTAGCACTCCTGTTCTTTCATCTTACTGGCTTCGAGTAAGACCCTTTTCACGGACGACAGAGGAATTCTATCAGGTACGTTAAACACCATCACTTCGCTTACACAGCGTAACCGCTTTTGCGATTCCGTAACAACTCTATCAATAAACGTCCCAGTGGCTACGAGGTCTTCGTGACTGGGGGTATTCTGATGGTGGGTGTTACTTGAGAAATTTTTAATGCCCAATATCGAATCTAACTTGTGTAGAATTTCGGCAAGCCCCTAGCTTTTACTGTGTAGTTTTAATACTTACGCCTCTAATTCCATTATTTTTGTAGTTTGATTTGCGAAGACATTGGTGATGGAAACCGAACATTGTTTGGTGTTGTTCCTTTCGTGCGATGTGCCAATATTTGCTGCTGAGATTGCAGTTCGAGCAGCATCCTCAGTCTTCTCTGCAATAACAAGGGTGGAGCAAGTGTTGACCAAGAAATCTGAAAACTTTACACTTTTCTTCACCGTCATCATGCCTTTTTGCGCAAGGATGATCGCTTGACGACTGGTAATTACTGGTGATTGGCTGACTTAGCTGGCATTGCTAGATGATATCCCACTTTTATGAAGAGATTATTTTCAAAAGTTCCCGAAGAAAGTAAATATGATGAAATACAACAAATAGTACGTTCATTTGAGTGATGAATTTATATGAAACGGGATATGAACTAGCACGCAATAATAACTGGGCTTCTTGGAATCACGTGCTCAGCGGACTTCTCGAAATTCCACGGTAGAGTGGTACATGGGATAATGTTTTGCTAACTGCAGCTGCACGGAATTGGAGGAGGATCGCCATCGTGGTTGACGGAGTATCTGAGTAGAAACATCTACATTGCTCGATTTATCGCCACTTACTCAACACTTCGAAATGCGCGGTGTGAAGTGCCGCAAGGATCACGCTAGTGGAATACATTCGCTTTTACCTTCAAGCGTTTCGTCTGATGCGAACAATACATGATTTTGCAGGGTCACTTAAAAAAGTACAGATGAATCTAATCTACAGTGAGATACCGACAGGTTTGCAGCTTTTTCAGGTCAAAAGATATGCCGCTCAATGCGGCAAGGTGTAAAGTCCTATTGCTTTTTGGTAATGTCGACTTTTGTGCACTGTAACAAAGGACGAGCTCAGAGTTGATAGTCACTAAAGATCTAAGTCTCTCTGTCAAGTGCAGGGTGATGGCGTGCAAGTCCACCAATGTCTCAATGTTCACCAACCGTGACTTACGTCATCACAAACTGTGTAATTTTGTTTCTCTTCTCTTTACTTCAGTTCGCCCATCGCCCATGACACCCTATGGACTTCTTGTTACCTGACCAAGTTTGGTACGGGGCTAAGAAGCGAATGAGGAAATTCCGGCATCTAGGATACCATGGCAGATTTCAAGGTTTGGACCTGTTCAACCCAGAATCCCGAAAAATGAGAGGACATATCCTGCTAGCCCACGAAGTGTTGACTGGCTGTCATCACAGTTGCTCATCTATTCCACGCAGAAGTGAACACGCCAGTTAAAAATATAGCTGTCATCCTCAGCATCAACACTACCGCCAACTTGCCAGGAGCACTTGTGTACACACTGAATGTGCTCCTACTGGAAAAACCTGTCACTGAAGGTCGTTTCAGCTTTGATCGTGGGCATTTTCGAGGTGGTTCAAGCAAATACTCGAGGAAGCTTCAGATATTTTCAGTACCTTTGCTTTTCGAACCACTTTTAGATGGGAAAATCAACCCGTAGAGAAGAAACCACACAAATCAGTATGTCTGGCTGTTGTGGCGTGTCCGTTTGTAAGGTGTGTTGGATGAGTGGTTGTTTGTCGGTTTTCTTGCTATGTGTCCTGTCGGTGGGTGCCTGTTTTGGGCTTGCTCGCAATTAGCGGAATTGGACCAGTGAACTATTGTATCATATCCTGCCGCTGGATCCGGGTCACTTCGTTCTATATTCTCTTCTAATCTACAACCCATCCAAATTTACAAGGGTGCAAAACTGCAAATCACCCTCCAGAAGCTCTGAAAGCAAGAGCGGTCCGAAGGTTATCGACCTTGGGCCAACATAAGCGGCCGAAGCGTCCCACAGGGACGCTTACATATGCCTAGGCTGTAATGAAACTGCCGCCACCCCCAAGAGGGCCCGTTGAGCTATAATTCCATATATATAAGCGTCCCACAGACACGGTCACATATACCCAAGCTGTGGTGAAACGGCCGCCTCCCAAAACGGCTCACGAGACTATACCGCCAGTTACGCACCCTCACGTCTCGCTACTAAGGCCGCTTTCTCAAGCTCTCCCTCGTGCAATTCTGTTTCTTTTTGCACCTAGCCAAACTAGGAAGAAGCTCGGAAGTACGAGTACACCAACTTTCAGAGCTTTCTGAACAAACTTCCAGAAATCAGACAGCTTGTCCACGACACTAGCCCTCACATAAATGCTTCAACAGAAACCTGGCTGTCAGCGGATATCATTGATAATGAATTGCCCGCCCCTGGGCACTATTTGTCCCAAACAGGCTTCTCCCGTGGACGCATGAGAGGGGTTGCGCTGTTTTTCTAAGCCAGAAGCTCCTAGTGCCAGTGATCGTAGGGGAATTCACCTTCCCAGAGAAATGCGACACGCTCTGGACCAAACTCCAAATTCGTAGACATGACACGCTTCTTGCCGGTGTTATGTACTGTTCGCCGTCATGCAGTGCATCCGACGACGACGCCATTCTTGTTACCCTAGACAGACTCACGTCCACCCAGCTTTTCTCCCATCTTCTTATTATGGGTGACTTCAACGTACCCAAACTCAACTCTATGGTGGATTCTCATGAGGACTGTGACTGCGGGTTCTCGGAATTCTTGGCAATGTTGATCCATGAGAATGCCTGGACACAGCATTTCGATCTACCTACAAGGCACCGTCCAGGATAGACACCCTCCTTGCTCGATCTGGTCATTACGAACGAGGCTTACCTGGTAGATAGGGTAGTCATCAAACCACCGCTAGGGCATAGTGACCACATGATACTAACCTTAGACTTTATCTGTCACTGGCTCCAAAATGCTGTAGCGAATCTTCCGGAAAGCTGACTTCTACGCACCAAGGACGTTCTTAACCACACTCACCCTTACATCCGACTCAGTGAATATGAACTACATTCATTTTAATGCTGCCATTCACGAAGCTGATGAGGCATTTGTCCCTCGAAAACTATGGAAGTTCTCCTCTCGTGCACCGCTTCCGTGGAACATACGTCGTCTTCTTGAAGTACGTTCTCGTCTATTCTCTAAGCAGAAGCTAACAGGTAGGCCAGAGGATCTAGAAGCCTTTCGCTCTGTATGAAACAGGTGCAAACGGGAAATCCGTCAACACACCCGGCAGGTACAGTCAAAAAGCCTACAGGTAGCTGGCAAGAATAAAAATTTTCTTTTCAAGTATATACTTCGCCAGAGGAAAACTAAACCCTCAGCGCTTTCTCTGCGGCTTCTAGATGGGGAAACCCCCTCCAGCCCCCAAGATGTTGCCGGGGGGTTCGGAGGATACTACTCAGCAGTCTGCAATGTGGATCTGCCATAGTGGCATTCAGTGCTCCCATGGAGAGTCCTCCAATGCCCCCTCCTGACAGCTGACTTCTCTGTGTCGGACGTTCAGAACATTTTGCTCAAGATCAATGATTACAGTGCCATGGGACCAGACAAGATCCACCCACGGATCCTCAGAGGAACGTACCTCGGTTTGGTGGTGCCTCTCTTTAATCTGTTTAGTCGGACACTTCGGACAGACACTTCCCGGAGGCATGGAAAGAGGCCACTGTCACATCCATATTTACGACAGGCAATTGTCACTCTCCTGCGAGTTTCTGGCCGATCAGCCCTACCAGCATCCCATGCAAGATAATGGAGCGCACCATCTTCAAGCATTTCATCTGAAGTAACCTCTTCTCGTTGACCCAGCATGGCCTTCTTCCCAATCGGTATACATAACCAATATGTTAATCTTCATGGATAGCCTGACAGTGGTCATATCTCGGGTGCTATCTTCTCCGAATTTGTCAAAGCCTTTGACCGTGTCCCACACGGTCCTCTGGCATATAAACTAGAAGCTCATGACCTTGATCGTATTAAGAGCCGGTAAGATGGCTGAAGTCTCTCTTTAAACGACAGCAAGTGTGTGCACATATCACTCGAAGACTCCGAAAACCTATTCGTAATACACAGAGCACAAACTGTAGCAGATGTCACTAAGGTAGACCACAAAATGACCTAGGGATTTGGCTGTTGTCTGGTTTGTCCTTCTCTAATCATCACCAGCTGGCCGCCGAAAGGGGTTTTATGACTCTTGAGATGATAAAAAGCGCCTTCCCCGCACAGACGGGAACGCCTTTCACACACTCCAAGGAGACTACATAAGACCACTGCTCGAGTATGCCAATCATTTCGTCTACACCGGTTTGATATAGGACATACTCGCCGGTGAACGTGTCCAGCGAGTAGCCACCGAAATGGTCACTGGCTTACGGCATCTCTCCTGCGAGTCTCGCCTGGAAATTTTTGATCTCTATCCACTTGAGTTTCAAAGACTCCGCGGCGACTTAGTTCTCACGCACATTCCCTTCGGCACAGAACTCGTGCAACAATCATTCCCCTTAATAAGTGATAGCAGTCGAAGAGATCACGACAAGTAGCTCTATAAGCTTCGCCCTCGGACTTTCCTTATGCAACAGTTTTTCTCTTATAGAGTTATCAACTACTGAAACTACCTACCACTAGAAGTTGTTAGTTGCTCCTCTAAGGACCGTCTCAAAGTGTTATTGGATTCCCACCTACTTAATAAACCGTCAGATTAGTGATTTACTCTGTTCTGCCAGGTTATTATTTTACTCTGTTCTTGGTACTATATATGACCCCCGAGAGCGGTGCTACACCCTGTTTTCATTGACTGACTTTCGGGTCAACAGAAAAGCGCCGAACACGGAAACGACTAAACTGATTGGATCCCCGTAAGTTGAGCCTCCAGCCTCGAAACCGTGTACGAATTGCTAGAATCGCCGGAATCGCTCACTGGTTCCAGTCCAGTCTGCCTGTCGAGTGGTGACCTATCGGATTTTGACTTGTCACTGAGTCGTTCCCTTTTTTGGGTGCGTCTTCCTCTCACTTGTATGCATACTTTTTGTACACACCCATTACCGTTACAATTTCTCTTGGTGTTACCATGTTTTGGCCATTCTCATCATTTAATTAACTGGACTACTACAGTCTATGCTGCCGGTCGACACCTTCGCACGGGCCCTCATCAACTCAGAAATGTCCCTGACTGAATGTTCCGTCTCGTCATAGCAAATAGCGAATCAGTAACAAGTGAGAAAATTTTCCGGGTCTGCAAAACCTTTGAAGACCGCAAAATCGTTGTGTGTCAACCACAGGGACATTGTGCGATTATTCCGTAGCCATGAGCAGGTATGTTCCGATGTCGGAGTTTTTCTGTTTGCGTGTATTATAATCTCGATAAGGTCTATGGTTAAAGCCTGTGTAGAGACTAATATTATGTAGTCTTTTTTTGGCTGCGAAATTTTATTTGTTCTTGTGTCTTCGTGCAACTGCTGGATTATAATTCTTTGCATTGTTGTAACTGTGGTGTTGTTTGCTCGGAGATTCTACCTACAAAACATAGACCCTTCCGATGCAATGGTTTCGAGGTTTACTAATTTCACGCTAAGGGTCAGCTTACCGGAAAACGTGCAGTACTGTGTACGCCACAAGAATGGGCGCTATCTACCAGCGAGCTACATATTGTAGACGCTGTTGTGATCTGCGTTCTTTTGGATGCTACCGACCATACACTGTTCTGTTTTAGACTAATATGTTGCGTTTTAGCTAACAAGCCTTCAAAGCCTACCCGTCAAATTTCCGCCGGACCGATCTCCAACTGTGTGGAATTAATTTCTGTACTGAAAACGTATATAGGTTGCGAACATGCTTGAATTCACTAGGTAATAGTAGCGAAAGGAAACTGTCATGACCTTCAGGTCGTTCTCACAGAAATAATCACCAACCGCTCCAAGAGGCTCTATGGATATGCCGCATCTGTACCAAGATCTCAATCAGCTATCTCCGTATTAGTTGTTCCGTGCGGGCTGCCAGTTAGCAGCCAACGGACTGCTAAGATTCCGCGCGTCCAGTGCATTACAGCTTTCTGATAACTCAGACAGTGTAAGGTAACCAGTAGATCCACTGTTGATTTATGAGTGCGTGACACATTCACTGGATCTGAGACTGAATTATGAGAAGTCACCAGGCTTTAACAGCCTACCGTCCACCTTACTCAAAGAACGTGCTACAGTACTGGCTGCCCCATTTTTAGCGCCGCTTCACTGTCAGGTTCCAATCTCAGGTGCCCTACCTACTACTCGGAAGCACGGTTTCATTTCGCTTATCAACAAGTGCGGTTGCAGAACCAATGCAAGCAGCTATACCCCAGGAGCACTGCTTTCACATATGAATTACATTATAAGAGCGTGACTCCAATCCACCGATCAGCATGGATTCCGACAAGGTTATTTGTGCATCACCAACGTACTGGCGGCAGTTGACTTACGCCACTGCTTTGGAAGAGCACATCCCGGTTGATTTCCCAGATTCCTCCACGGCCTTAGACTGCGTAAATCACGGTGCCTTGCGTAGAAAGCTACGGACCATGATACCCGATAGCCAACCGTGCAGATGGGTTCCACGCTACTTATCAGTTGAGACTTACAGTAAATGTCAGTGGCTAACCGTCTGCGGCGTGGGAGGCTTTCATGGGGTTCCACTAGACTGTACTGGGCCCTCTGTTGACTCTACTATTTGTAGTCAACTTGTCAGCTGTAAGCCAGTCTCCTATGTGCACACATCAAAGTTTGACGCACACCACATCTTTCTAAAAACTCTGCTGTTCTACCGTGTGGCCTCAATGTAGTGCTCTACTGGTCGGTAAACAACTTGTTGTCTGACTCCAATAGGTCAAAACTCATGTGCATGACACTGCAATAACAAAATCTGTCAGAACGATAAGCAACCCAGTACTGACTTTGAGACCGTTTTCAGCCAACTTGTGTTGGCAGTAATACGTTGACCTTAACAAAGGAGGATGTTTTGCACCTATTGAGGGCTCTCTCAGACCCGTTGATTCATATACGAAGTGCACCAATTACACGTGGGCACAGTCATATATACTTTTTAGAAAATTTACGTTCGCGATACGTCGACCCAATTGTGCATCATGAAATCCATGGCTCGTAGTCGATTTATGAATCGCACTCACTCAAGGATGCCACATCTCACCTGCAGACCTGTATAAATCCCAAATCTGGGAGATGCATGCTTTTTATCGGTAGTGTTACTCTGGAGGACTTCATTTTTTATCATTTCATTTGATTGTTCGAGTCCATCAAGTTAAAAAAACTTGAGACAGATGATGGAATCCTACGGGCTCTATCCGTGGGATTAATGAGGTGTGGGTCAAAACACCGATTTTGTGTTAAAGCGTGCCCTCAACCTGTATTCTCAAAAGGACGTAATTATATTATCAGGCCGAGATAGAGCGAAGCTGTGTTTTCCTTCGGATGGCCTGTGTTCACCGTGCCAATAAGCAAGTTCTGTTTTCCATCGGTAAACAACCGTGTAGTCATACCGTGTCAAATTAATTGGTAGTAGCAAGGTTATCCATTACTGGAATTCCCAATTCCTTGGGCTCATTGATTATTGCTAATTATGAATCATTCTTTCTTTGGCTGAAGCTTAATGTTACCGGCAAACTGTTGTTGGGACAATTGGCTTGTGGAGAAGCTTAACGGTTAATCATACAGTTATTCGGAAATTTCCGTACGAAATCTATGTTTTGCAGGCGAGCTCGGGCCTGACGCTTCCCGGTAACGGTTGGCATGACTGATTGCGCTTGACTTTGATGAACTTTATTGGTGTTTTGAAGTAGAACAGTTCGGAGAACACCTTCTTAATTTAGCCAGGGAAACTTTATCGGCTTTGTGAGATGGGGAATTAGTTTAAACTGGGTAACTGGAGATGTTGGGTGAGATGGCGGCTAATCGAGCTCAGTGGCGTGAATGTTGTCGTTGTTTGTCCGAGCTGTCTGTGAAGTGAGTGCATTTAATGACGCGGGGCAGTGAAAGCCGTAAGGAAGCTGTCTCGCTGATGACGCCTTACTCTCACTTGCAGCTCGGTTGTGTTGTTTGCAAGGTGTAGGCACCTTGATGCTGAATGTTTGAATAGGGACGTAGTCATTTTCAGTAGTTAGGTCCCTTCCCGTCCCCTTCTTTTTCGTTCTATCTTTCTATATAGGGTTTGATGTTTCTTCATGGTTGTGTGGCAGTTAAGCATTAGTGTTAACCACTGATGTATTGCTGTCTATGATGATATCTATGATGAGCTCAATGGCGTGTGTTTTCCTCGTTTGGCCCAATTGTCCGTAAATTAGGTGTAATTAGCGTCGCAACACCGTAAAACCGACAGGATACCTTGTTAATGACGTCTTATCTTCACTTATAACTGGTTCGCTGGTTTGCAAGGTGTAGACACCCTGATGTTAAATGCGTGAGTATAGGAATAGCTGTTTATAGTAGTTAGGTCGATGTCTACTGCATTTCAAAGACTAGAAACCGTGACAATAGTCAACGTATGGAACCAACAACACCCACATTGTCTACCCGATATTTGTTGCACAATTTAGGTGATTCAGCGGCCACCTCTACCGATCGGGGTGGAATGGGCATAGTCTTCAGCACGACGGCCACAACCGCATTGGTAGATTGGAATCCTGTTAACGGTAAACTTTGTAACATCCTCATAAAAGAATCTGTCACGACTGATTGTATACGCAAATCCTTCGGAAGTCTTTTATCTCTTTATGCCTGAATTGGCTGGAGGTAGGTCGAAGTCAAGGACACTTGTTGTTCGAACCTGGTAGCTCTTTTTAGGTTGACGCGTGGCTCTGAGGGAGGTTCGGACGCGCAGGTTGGTGACCTCCGTGAGACCGAGTCTCTTTTAAGCGGCAAGTTTTGGCTGGCACCATACCGTTCGGGTGTTGGCGAGTGGTCGTTGCAACTGTTTGTCGAGTACAAGCCATTTTTAGGCATCGTGCGTGTTGTCGTTATTCTTGGCGCCCTCCTTCTTCGAACTAGGTATGGTGGTCTGGCTCGGTTCAGGACTGTCGTTCCTAGTGGGACATACTTGGCTTCAAGTCGTAGTCACACGTTACCATTTTGTTTCTGCTTTCACCGGGCACTGACCCAACCGATCGCCGAAAATGGTGTGATGAATATCGTATCGTCACTGCTTTGGTCTACAATAACCCACTGTGAAAAAGTATCTATTAATATTTTCTGCACTGATTTGCCGGATATTTCCAGGTAATGCTTTTATGACTGACTGGTAAGGCCCTGTACAGGAATGCAAGTCATCGTACAACAAAAGTACTGCCGTTTTTACGGCGAATCCATATTGGGTTCGTTTTTCGTCCTACCGTGACGGAGCTCCCTCGGACGTCGGGTACTCAAAGAACAGGTGGAACTTAGAATGGGTCACTTGTGTAAAGGATAGCGGAAGCAATTGCATGTACGTGGTGATGCCATGTAACTTTTGACCCGCTATAACTAACCGGCTTCAGTGCCGTTGAAAATGTAGTGCAATAACCACCGCTGGAAATTAGAAAAACAAAGCTGGTGGAGTATAAAGTGATTAATGAGTTTCACAAGTTCAAATTTCAGGTACATAGTGATAGAAAAATCGCTCCTAAGGTTTTCAGCCATATCCGGCACCACCGTCAAAGACGTTCTTGTCTTTTAGGGAACCGTCAGTCGGGAATGCCTAACTGAGACAGATTTCCAGGGAAATCCTTTAATTCCTCCAACTTGGGTCATGCAGTGGTCCTCACACTAGTACCTTCAGTTTTACATACCACCTCTTACAGCGGAAAAATGAAGACATTAATGAAGTTGCGTGTGATTTGGTATGCGTAAGTTCTCGAGCTGATGAAGTCCATGAATTATGACTGTTATGAATAGTTCCGATAAGAATAACCGAGAGAGTGAAATGACAACGCCGGATAGGTAGGCTCTAATCAACCAGAAAACGTGGTATGTGGTCTGTAATGTAACAAACGGAAGGGTCGATTAGAATAACGATGTATGTTAGGGACTCAATTGGATAGGGAAGAGGAGGATACAGCGTAGGAACAAAATATGACATTCTCCCCCACCATAAAAAAACATTTAAAGTAAAGGTGGATTACTAGGAGTTGTGTCCAACGTATGGAGTGGGTTAGCTTAGAACAACGATAATAGCAAAACTGTGAAACAAGTTTAGGCCTCACGATTTCGAAGTGAATAAGGTCTAACTCTTTGCTGCTTGGAGATAAGATCTTCAGCGCTTGTTTCTGGTATTCCAGTAGTTTCTATTGTGTCTGATATGACGGAGGGTGTGTCGACAATAGAAGGGTTTGGAATGGGGTCTGACAAAATGGTCTGTGGTAGTTCAGATGTGTTTCTGAAAGGAGCCAGTTGGCGAAGGGATACAGTTTCCTCACGGCCATCTGGAAGACGAATGTGTGCGTATTCGGGGTTACTCTCCAACAGTTCAACTTCTACTAAGGGATCGTATTTGGAGGTCCGGACATTCTTCCGATATAGTACTGGTCCGGGCGTAACGAGCCACTGAGGCAGACTAGTTCCTGCGGACGATTTCCGATTATGTAGAAACATGCGTTCGTGAGGAGTGGCATTGGTAGCAGTACATAGCAACGACCTGATGGCGTGCAACGCGTCCGGAAGCACGTATTCCCACTGGTCAATGTTCAGTGCTTTGGAATGCAGGCAGAGAGAAACAGTTTTCCATAGTGTTCTATTGAGTCTTTCAACTTGGCCGTTGCCTTGTGGGTTGTAACTGGTGGTTCTGCTGGTGGCCACACCGCGGTCATGAAGGAATTGTCTCAACTCCTGCGACATAAACATAGATCCCCGATCGGAGTGAACGAATGAGGGCATTCCAAACATGGAAAAGAGGTCAGTTAATCGGGTAATGACGGTAGGTGCAGACATATCTGGACAGGGAAAAGCGAATGGGAAGCGGGAAAATTCGTCAATTACAGTTAGTATATAGTGATTGCGAGTGGAAGAGGGAATCGGTCCTTTGAAATCAATACTAAGACGTTCAAAAGGCTGTGTCGCTTTAATTAAATGACTATTAGAGGGGGTGTAGAATTTCGGTTTTAATTGGGAACACACAGAACATCGTTGAAGAACAGATTTGACATTGTCTAGAGAGAACGGCAAATTCTTTGTTCGAACGAAGTGAAACAAACGAGTAATTCCAGGATGACAGAGAGAATCATGGAGCTTTTTAAGATAGTCGATAGAAAGAGATGATGCACAAAAGGCTCGAGATAGAGTATCGGCCGCGGGATTATCAGTACCAGGGCGATAGACAACATCATAAGAGAATTGAGATAGTTCGATCCGCCAACGTTGAATTTTGTCATTCTTGATCTTACTGGCAATTTTAGTGTCATACATAAAGGCAACAGAACGTTGATCGGTTAGCAGCTTGAAGTGTGTTCCAATCAGATAATGTCGCCATTTCCGGATGGCTTCAATAATTGCGTAAGCCTGCTTTTCACCGGCGGAATGATTTCGTTCGGTTGCAGAGAGAGTGCGTGAGATAAAGGCCACGGGGCGGTCAGTCTGATTTAGTGTAGCGGAGGTGGCTATATCTGAGGCATCCGTTTCAACGACAAATGGAATATCTCTGGAGATGGAAAAGAGTGAGGCTTAAACTAGTTCGGATTTGAGAGATTCGTAGGCAGTAAGTACATCGTTGGGTAAGGAAAAGCTTTTGTTGATAATCAGCGGGTGAATTTTATCTGAAAAATGGGAAAACCACTGGGAATAGTATGAGAACATTCCAACCACTCTTTCAAGTTTCTAGGTGCAGGCAGCTTGATTAGCGCTTCGAACCGATCGGGATCTGGCCTTGTGGATCCTTTGGATATTTCGTAACCTAACAGACGAATTTCTTTGGCAGCGAAAACACATTTGCTTCGATTTAATGTCAGTCCGTATTTATCAGCTACTTGCAGGAAGCGACTGAGATTAGTTTCGTGATCAGCTGCGTTTTTCCCGCATACAGTAATGTTGTCAACATAGACAAAGGTTTCCTTGAGCGTTTCTCGACGGATCAGCTCGTCCATCGTTCGCTGGAAGCATGCAACACCATTGGTCACTCCAAAAGGTGTGCGGCGGAATTGGCATAGACTGTTGCACGCTTCAAATGTGGTATATTGTCTTTCGCTTTTGTTTATGGGGATTTGGTGATAAGCGCTCTGGAGGTCCAGCGTACTGAAAATAGTGAACTGCGAAATTTTCTCTACCATATCATCGATTCGAGGGAGGGGATGGGCGTCCAGGTGGGTGAATCGATTAATAGTCTGGCTATAGTCGACGACCATGCGACGTTTGTGGCGATCGTTGGTGGTGATCAAGACTTGTGCACGCCACGGTGATCGCGAAGGTTCGATGATGCCGTCTTTTAACATTCTTTCGATCTCGGCCTGAATGAAAACCTCACCGTGGTGACTTTGTCGTCTCGACTTAGTACGGATTGGATGGTAAGAGGGATCGAGCTGAGTGAAAAGAGAGGGAGTTGGAAGAGTAGCAGCAGCTAGACCACATAGCGAAAATGGGGACTGTACACCCTGAAAAGATATTTCCACAGATCTGTGTCGCCGTAGGAAGTCATGTTCTAATAACACGTCAGCGCACAAATAGGGAAGAATGGACAATTGAACATCTTTGTAAAATGTACCTTTGTGGAATAAAGAAACAATACAGTGGCATTTGGTGCTACTGGTTATTTGTGTGAAAGCCAGAACAATTTGGTTGCTTGACGGTAGTCTGGTCCATTGATTTCGGAGTATGACCGCTTCAGAAACATAGCTTTCTGGGCTCCCTGTGTCAACCAGTGCTTGTAAGATTATCCCATTGGTTACCACTTCAGTGATAGCCTTGGTAAGGCTGCTTGGAACTGCAACAGAGATGACAGAGGAGGTGAGGAACGGGGAAATTGATGCTGTGTGTTCCGAATGTTTAGCCGAGCGGCAAACCTTTTGGCAGTGGCCCCGTTTTCCGCATGATTTGCAGACCGAATCTCTGGCTGGGCATTTGTGGCGAGGGTGTCGGTCATAGCCACAAAAGAAACAGTTGGTTCGGGCTGCAGCTATTGTAATTTCACGGTGACTGTTGAATTTCTCGGCAGTGTGTTGTGAGGTGTCGGTAGCAGCCGTATTGTGAATCGGACACTGAGATTGGGCGAACGAATGCAATTGTTGCTGGGCCAAGTCTAAAGCTTTCGCTTGGTCGTAAGCGATTTTCGCGTCTAAGGTTTTGTGTTCAAGCGATCTTTGGCGAATCGAGTTGGATAAGAGTCCACTTATGAACGCATCGCGGATGGCGTCCTCTTGATTTTTCTCTGCGCTGACAGCTTTGAAATTGCAACCTTTAGCAAGATTGCGGAGTTTTTGCATAAACTGGTCGAGAGTTTCATTTGGAGTTTGTTTACAAGTTGTTAAAAGGTGGCGTGCGAAAATTTCACTTTTGTTGTATGTAGAGAGAGTGGAGAGTGGTGTAGCAAAATCATAATCGGTAATGTGAGATGAATTTTTATACGGCGGGGGACACAAAATGTATAAGTGTTTTTAGCTTGTCCGGGGTATGAGAGGCAATTACTTCGAGAAAATTTGAAAAAGTCTATAACCAATGTTCCCAAACGTCATCACTGTTCCTAAAGTTTGAATCAGCATCAGATCGATCCGGTCGTAGCAGGCGGTCCATTATTTTCTGGTTGATTAAATTGTTATGAATAGTTCCGATAAGAATAGCCGAGAGAGTGTAAAGACAACGCCGGATAGGCAGGCTCTAATTAACCAGAAAACGTGGCATGTGGTCTGTAATGTAACGAACGGAAGGGTCGATTAGAATAACGGTATGTGTGAGAGACTCAATTGGATGGGGAAGAGGAGGATACGGCGTAGGAACAAAATATGACAGTGACTATGCCCGTTGGTCGACGGAGTTTGTTTGTCCTTTAAGCATGCTAACGAATCCCGTCCTTACTAGTGTTACTTTCTTTCCGCACGCGGCGTGTTTCAACATTGTCGGTGTTCGAACGCGTTCACTCCCTGATTATCTTGTATGCATGTCAGTCAGGTTTTACAACTGCTCGTACAGCTGCGTTATATACTCGATCCTTCAAGGGAAGACTGAGGTAGCGTCCGTACTACAGGCTGCCTGGACTAGCAAATGTCATCACGTCTGACGGGCTCCAAGGTAGATAAACGTTTTAGTTACCTTCAATAGTTCACCACAAATATCATGTAAGTGCAAGCTGCTGCCAGTTCTCTAACAGCTGAGTCTACTGGTACAATTAAGTGTGTTTACCGTGTGTCTCTGTCTCTTTACCAGCCAACGCACGTTCTGGTTATGCATGTAAATTCATTCCATTCGGTCTATCTGCAATTGTATATCTATATATGTGGAGCGTATATCCGCTTTTAAACCTAGTGTGGAGTGAGATCATTTTTACATGCACGTTAAGTGGGCTGTAATTTTTAATTATTATAGACGTCGAGAGGATGTTCACTTGCGAAGCAGCCGACATCGTCGATCTCGGTCGCGATCTCCAGTACTCCACCGCAGGGCGTTTTCCACTACTCTGGAGGGCTCCTTGCTGGGCACCAACGGTGGTCTACCGGACGCGACCACACTTCCACCCACTTCATTGATGGGCTCTCTTTTGGCGTCGGCACAAGCCAAGGCTGCTGAAGAAGCAGCAAAGGCCAATGCGGCTAAATTGGCCGCTGCTGCCAAAACGTCAGCCATGGGTTCAATGTCGGCGATTGCCAGCGCAGCGGCGGACATGATCAAAGCAGCTCGCAGTGGAAATAGTAGTGTGTCTGGGATGGAGGGTGCTCTACTGGTGAGCGACACTTTGGACAAAGAAACAGAACAGCGACGACTAGACATCGAAATGCAAAAGGTCAGCGATTTTACTGGAGAAATATACTCTTCTTTTTTTTAGCGCAGAGAGCGCATTGAGCGCTGGCGACGTGAACGGAAATTGAAGCAAGACATACTTTCAGTACAACAAAGAATAGTGGAGACTACCAGGCATCCGCGTTCAGCGAAATGGAATTTGGATGACGATGATGACGACGAAGATGCTGGTAAGAAATCTGCTCAAACCAAGCAAGACACTGAAGATGAAATTGATCCGCTGGATGCCTTCATGAAGGTATGTTTTGTGTCATTTTCAAAAGTTAAGATTGTTTCCATGTGTTTTATTGAACTCAGTCATTTTAGGCCTAGCTTTTGTGTGGCAGTTAAGCATTGGTGTGAACCACCGATGTATTGCTGTCTATGATGATGATGATGATGAACTTTTGTGACGTTTCTGCTTTCGTCATAGACAAGTTTTACGTCACTTACGAACTCTGTTGTTCAACTGAGAACCGAATGCATATGCCGCCATGAAAATAGTGACCACTTAAACGAAACAAAAATGAAAGCATGCTATGTTTAAGGCAATTGTTAATAAGGTTTTGGAGGATTTTGAGTCAGTCGCCGTCATGTACTTTTCTATCATGTCGAATGGACAGGCCAACAACGGCCCGAGCGACACTAACCGATCTCAATTTATTATGAAAATCACCTTTTGAGACAAGCAGCAATGTTTGCCTTAACGACTACTATTAGGCGGTAAGAGTGTTTTGTGATAAGCCCGTTCGTTGTTACGTCCTACGACTTCGACTTCGGTTGTTCAAGCAACTTGTTTTACTCACCACCTCTTACAAATAAATTCAATGTAGCAGCTGATCACCGTTTTCCCTCGGTTGCCGTCGATCAGCTACGGTTCCGCATGTAACAGTTTGTTCATGTGCACTGATTAGGTGAACGTTCTCTAATAAAAAGGTTGCTCCAGTCCAATCTCATTACGAACAACTAATTGCACACTGGGGCTCATTTGCCAACGTTGATGTTACCACTGGACGACTGTGCCGGGGTTAAGGGGCTTTTATTTGATAGAAAATATCAAACAAGCCTCTTCGTTTTTTTTATAGCGCGTAAAGGACTGGATGATTTGTTCTTGTTACTGAATGTGGCAACAAATTACCTGTCGTACCACGTACTGCTTGTCAGTGCACAATTGATTGTGGTAAAGTTGACAATCGATGAATTTTAGGAAAATAAAAATAATTTGCCAGCAGATAAATGGATTGAGAATAACAACGTTACGAGCAAGTTGTAATGCTCTGCGCACCAACCACCTCAGGTGGCCTTCCTCAAGAGTCATGTAGTCGAAATCACACTAACAAAGGAACAGTAGGTTGACATGTGTGGTCCACTCCCTCTCCTAATGTTAAACACCGACGAATCACCAAATTTTTGGCTAGAGACGTTAACCGGTTTCGCTGGCATGAAGCGTTGTTGTAGTTTGGGTTGTTTGTTTGTAAAACGCGTGCATCAAATGAAGCGGGACAACAAGTGCCGCGAAATCACCACTTCGCGGATGCTACCGTCCCCTCACTTTTAACTCATTTTTTTGTTTCCTTGTAAAGTCTGAATCCTGACGCTAAATGTCTGAGTTTAGACGTAGAGATTTTATAAATTACATCTCCACTTTCTCCGCATGTTCATGTAGCACTGCTCATTACTGGCATTTTACTGTTGATGCTGATTACCCTGGACTGTTGGCACCCTCGTCTTAACGTGTCGCATGCGTAACAAGTTACAAATGTATGTTATCCTACTTTAAATCTTCCGGTAGCACGACGCTCCCGAAAAAAACGTTTAGCACCTGTCCTAAAATAAAAAATCCTCTCGAACCATAAACGAACCATATTTAAAGGTTGAAATGAGCCAAGTGTCTCCCAAAAAGAGACCGTATTTCACTTTTTCAAACGGATTAATATGACGCCTAAAATCCGTTCATGTGGGCGGAACTCTTTAGTGATGCTCTCTTGTAGCTATGAATGTACTGTTCACAACTGTGTTAGCGTAACTACAACGTACGTCATGGCTCCGCTTAAAAACACGCTTTTTGGCGACAAAGTTATAATGGTTCAAGTGGACGAATTCGGTGAGCTTTGTTGCCACATCACCTTGGTGTTTTTTATTAACAACTCCCAAGTTCTTAGTGGATGATACAGAACTACGAGGAAATCAAACGCTCTTGGCTATCTTGCAAAACGTATGGAAAAAAACAGAACGACATTCTTTAAAACGTAGTCACTCCAACTGTGAACTTCTTAACTTGGCCTCAAATTCAAGTGAAACACTAGTTATAATCATCTTTCTGATCGTGAGTATTTAAGTTCAAGTTATTGTCATTTAACCCAATCATCTTCAACATTAACAGAGACAGCAATGCATCAGAAGTTGCTCAACTGTCACACAACCGTAAAAAAGCAACCTTCTTGCAAGAAGAAGATGAGCGGAGGGGATCTAGCTACTAACGTAACTATGCGTATATTCACGCACATAACGTCAACAAGTTGTTGTAAGTGGAAGTAAGAAATCAGTGAAACAACATCCCCTCGGTTTTTACGGTCCTGCATCATTAAGTGCACTTACTTCACATACAGTTCGGCCAAACGTTGAAAACATTCAAGTTACTTAGTCCGACTAACCGCCATCTCACCTAAATTCCCCAACCATCAACCATGTGAGTAGGGGGCCCCAGCCCCTGAGAAGAACTTGGCAGTCAACCCCTTGGTGAACGACTTCATTTCTCTACGCCCGGTCATCAACTATCCACTTCGCACCCTACACCAGTCGGAGGCAACGTCAGCAAGACGTGTTCACTGTGGCAGAGGGCTAGTTAGTATCCCTTAGATGATGGTCTGATCATCCTAATCTGTGCTAGATAAAAGATTGAATAAGACAACTCACGGTCATGTTTCGGAGCCGTAAAATATCGCATTCTCATCGGTCGGATTTCGTACTGTTTAAATGCCCTCTCTCTCGGAAGTAAGCGCCTTTGAAGAAACAATTGCGTCGTTCAGAATGCGTTTTTTGTTGCAGGCGAGTACTGTGTTGCTACCTACCTACTGTCAATCTAATCTTGTTAACCTTACGTTCTGAGGCATCTTTTTTCCATCTTTTTCGGTCCTTTGGGACCCTTATTCATCGTGTATCTTTTTGATTTAAGCATACGGAACTGCCGCTCTTGCAGACATTCGGCTGTTAGTGATAATTCGTCGTTCTTCCAATTTACTTCTTCTCTTTTGTTCTAGACAGTAAACGAGGAAGTGAAACAGTACACCGATACTGGTCAGGTGAAACCCACAAAACCAACACCTACCCAAAAGAGCATCCCGTCGAACAGCAAACCGTCCGTAAATCCCACGAAAAAGCCCTCAGGGAAAAAACGAGTAATTGGTAAGGGAGAGCTGATGGAAAGTAATATTGATGAACTGGAGTACTCTTCTGAGGCCGAAGAAGAAACGCTGGAAGACGCCTTGGCTCAATTACAAAAGAAGGATAAGTTGTTGCCAATCGATCATTCACAGATTGAATATAAACCATTCCGTAAGAATTTCTATATTGAAGTTCCGGAACTGGCTAAAATGTCCAAGGACGACGTAAAATTCTACCGCGCCAGCTTGGAGAATATTCGTGTTCGAGGTCAGGATTGCCCGAAGCCGTTGAAGAACTGGGTACAAGCTGGAGTTAGTTCACGGTTGCTGGCATGTTTAAAGCGGTCAGTTCTCATTAGTGCAGGTCTTTTCAATTGTGCTGCGGCTATTTATTTAGTCGAATACACGTATTCTAGTCTGAAAACTCATCGTAGACTTCAGCTAACTGTTCTACTGGTATTCAAAGCCTGCGTTTGGCAAAATGTCATTTGCATGGATAGTCCGTCTAACCAGTGGTTGATATTTTAAATCCTCGCCTACTAGTGTTTGATCATGTGATGTATTTGTCTATACTGACTTACGTTATTCGTTAACACTTGGGATATTGTTTGATTTGGTCCCCTTCGGCTCCAGTTAGATCATTCAACAGCTCTGAACGATTTGATCCACCGAGAACTTGCTTTCACATCGATCTACGTCGCCATCTGCGTCGCGGTGCTAATGATTGTGCTTTCCTCTCTTTTATGAACTATAGCAACAAATTTGAAAAACCCACACCAATCCAATGCCAAGCCTTACCTGTCATCATGTCAGGTCGGGACATGATTGGCATAGCGAAGACGGGCAGCGGTAAGACTTTAGCCTTTCTCGTTCCCTTAATGCGGCATCTGGAATATCAGGCCCCGTTAGAACCTGGTGATGGCCCTATCGCACTACTCCTCACACCGACGCGTGAACTGGCGGTACAAACATTCAAAGAGGCGAAAAAGTTGTGCCAGGCTATGGACGCTCGAGTCGTATGTGTATACGGTGGTACAGGGATAAGCGAACAAATCGCCGAACTAAAACGCGGCGCAGAGATTATTGTCTGTACACCAGGTCGGATGATTGACATGCTGGCTGCCAACGGAGGTAAGGCCCGATTATTTTTGCAAGCATATTTTGATGTCTTCTTAGATCGTAACTGATGTAACCTATCTCCAGTTACCAATGCGGACCAAACCTACAGGGTTTCAGACATTTATGGTGTTTACGATGCCTGAATCCTAATAATGTTACTAATGCCCACATGCTACAGTTTTCGGAGAACTGAGACATGAATGACCGTGCAGATTACAATTAGTTTTATGCAGTTGCTTGGCGTTATCCGTGTCCATGTCAGCTATAGATCTGAGTTTTCATTTCGCTTTAAGCGGCTCGTACTTCGCTACTGCTAGTCTCACCCTCATGCTGTGTATTCAACATTAATCTCTGAGGAATAAGATCAGTGAATGTGGGGATTGTCTTTTTGTACTATAAGTTACCCTGACTGACTTGCTGTATATTAAACTAGAGTGAAATCGTTATCTCCACTGTGCACTATTAATGCCTCAGACGTAGGGTCTAGAATCATGTTGACGGCAAGGGAAGCCAACTGAAAAGTAGACTTTATTATAACTGATCTGAGGCCTACATGGCGATTGCAGTCTGTAACCCTAGTATTCTAAAAGAACTTTTGATAAGTAACTGGGGGGTATTGCGGAATGACACTTACCCTGAAGCTCGTATTACTCGGCACATGAACGATCTCTCCAAAAATTCATTAATGTTTCAAAACGACCATTCATTTCCCACCTCTTTCTTTGGTGAAGATAAAGAACTGGAATTGTTGAAGCAACTCCTGACAATGAGTTCTATTGATCCGGTTCACCAATAACGATAGAAATATCACGAGACGTTAACATCTCGCGATACGCATCTTAATGAACTGTTTAAAACACATCCAGTAACATGTCTACGTTTAAACTCAAAAACTCACTTTGCCATAGTGCAACGCCTCGCAGATAAGGCAGTTCATCAGTTTGAATCGTTGGTTCTGTCTTGTCGCTTACACTTAAAATGTCGGATTGGGCAAATTCTGACTGTATTATTTGAGATGCTGAAGTGAAAGCTTGACCTCCAGTGTTCGATTTCTGACTTTGGTGGTCAGTCACGCAGTTTCATGATTCCCATTGTGAGTTCGATCGCTGATTTTCGTTTAGATCAGACCTCAGAGATGGTTTCGAACTTTGGCTCCGAAAGTACACGTACATCTTCCGGATCGGATTAGTAAATCTAGATGACTCTCGGTGAGTTAGACTTCTGCTGCACAAACTTGGACTGAGAGAGGAGACTGAGAGTTGCCTTCGACTGATCTTTAGCGAACAGCCATCGCTGTTTAGCATTCTGTACCAATGCTTCCTATTGGTGGAGGACGAAGTGGACAACTTGTTGACGTATTCCGGAGTTGTTAATCACGGATACGAACGATTTAGGCTGTATTGAATGACAGATGACCAATTCAGGTGTTTGATCTCTATATGCAGTTTCCATTCTTTTGCAAGTTCACATGTATAGACCCGCATCTTCAGCGTGATGGAGCCAGAACTTGATGTGAATACGCAGATTGTCACAGCCAGATGTCAAAGATCCCTAGGCATGATACCAAAATGATTGCACATTTTTGAGAAAGACAGCTGGTCTTGACAGTCACGTTCCAGAAAACCAATCCGGGTCGAAAGGTCGTCTTCGAAACCTCCCACATCCTGTTTTCAGTGCCCATTCAAGAAGGACACGCACAGCAAATGAAACACAAGCAACCCACGGAAGTCAAATGTTAGCCAAAGTTAAAAGTTCCTCTGGCCCGGAGGTTTTCTTCGAGGTTTACCCCGAATCTAATTTCCATTACCTTCCATATCATTTTTGTAAAATGATTTGTCCATCAACTGTCATCCTCTCCGGCCTCCATTGAACGTAGCTTCCGGCATCACCGTTATTTGATAGCGCAGTTACGAAGCACTTGACAAGCTAACAATGTGTCCATCCACTCACGACATATTGGAGGCTCTTAACAACATCGTTGAACTCAAAACTGAGGTAACTTCTGATGTTTTTCTTGATAGTGTGTCTTTCAGTGGGATATCTTGCCCGGCGGTAGCTCGAAATTTAGTCTGCTTGTGCTTGTTGGATGTGGTGTTGTTGTTTGTACCTCAGGTTGTTAGTTATGATATTCGGTTGTTCGCCGAGCTTGAAATGTAGACAGTATTTAAATTGGTTTAGTGATGGAACGTTTACAACGTAAATGCCAAGCTCAATGAACAACCGAATACTTGGCATAATTCTGGTAGGTCAGCTTCAGTTACTGACAGACCTGTTGGTCAACGTGTGCAACAGTGTCAATGTCAATTGTTCTACAATTGGGCACAAACCCAACAGGCCATTTCCTTCACAAGTATGCTGGCATGAGATGCTATATGAAAGTCAGTTTGCCCAGGCTCAAGATCTACGTTCACACCGAGAAGTCTAGCCCCGTGTGCCGTACTACTTATTGTTGACGAAGGTTTGGATAATCTGCGAAAATCCAGTGAGTTTATTTTTCAACATGAGCTGTGCTCACCGTGACGGTGCTCTCCCTATATATGCTAATGTCCATGCGGATATGAACGAAACTTTGGACACTGGTTACTATCCACTATCCCTTCCACCGGATCTATTTGCTTGGTTAGATGATGGTATCTGTTTTAGCAAGCCGCCTCTCTTATAAGTGAAAGTTATCGAGGATTCCAATAAACATAACCAACGTGTATCGGAGTTTTCCAGCCTATCCGACTTCCTTTCATTGCAGATTTTTCTCTAGTGATCATGAACACCATGATGACCAACTTACCGCGAGCGCCTGCGTTCGCATCTAACCAGACAAATTCTTTTTTACTGATGAGTAGTCGGGGATTTGTTTTATTTTCAATTTGACCATCAATCACATTTGATCGCAGCCTCCGCATTCAGGTAGACTTTCCAGCCAGCCTCTTTCGAAATGAAGCACCAGACTCGAATTTCGCTCTCATCAGAGCTCGTCAGTAGTGCATATCCTTGCCACGGTCGGGATTTGAACTCCGGCCATTCCAATCATGAGGCAACCGTGTTAACCACTGCGCCATTGACCTCACATTAGGCACGACCGAATTATCAAATCTGAACGCTCAACCACTCCCGCTTGAGAGCAATGATCAGGTTGCCCGATCGTTTCGAGAGGAGACACAGTAACAGTCGCGGTTACTCCACCGCCAAGCTAAATACGTACCCTACAACTCCTGTCGTGTATAGAACACGCGTAAAAAATTTTTTTTGCAGAGTTCTCGATGTTCTGGTAGATGGGATTCGAGGGTTTCGATTAGGTACGCTTAAGAGACATTTATTGTGACCATGTTCTGCTTGCTCACGACTCGGTGAACACACTAAAGTATGAATATCCTCTTGAAGCTAGTTTGTGTGGTCTAGTCAGCATACTCGATCGGTATTTCTATGTAGGTCCTTCTGCAGATCCATTTTCGTAGTGTCTCCTATGCTGTCTGCGATAATGAAGACGTGCTACTGAGTGCGGTATATAAACTGACATTTCCACGCATTGACCGCAAGAATAATGAATTATTCAGTTCTGTGTTCCTATCCATTTGTATGTTGTCCAACTTCACCATGAACTCTTGTGATGGGATGTAAAAAAGCTTGACCGATGAATGATTAATGGGATAGAACACTGATCGAAGTGGCCACCTATTGACACAGGAGTTAACAATGCCAGTATTGGATGTTTGTTATAGTTACTTACAGAGGAAGCATTTTTGCGAAGTGTGTATGGACGTAACTGCATAAAATTCCAATAGCAGTCTAGTTTCGTGTGGCTTTATACATGCATGTATCCACTGTTGGTTAAGAAGCCGGTCTTTGTGTATTCACCAACTGTGCTATTTGTCAAATGGTCAGTCCACTCAGCGCATATGCTGACTGTCAAAAGAACCCTGCTCTTAACGATGATCGAGTGAACTCACTCTCATGCAGGGGACCAGGTAAGGACCTATGGGCAACGACTAAATTGTGGAAAGTAGGCAAATGTTAGTTAAACATACTGACAAGGAGCTTTTCCTCTTGAAGCTGTAGACATCCTCGTTTTGGTCCTCGCCTATTCTGCTCGAGTGGCTCATCGTATAACATCGAATATTTCTTCTTTAACTAGGGCATATTTGCACTGCAGTGTGATTTCTTTGCTTGCTGAATGGTTATCGCCGGTTGGGACCTTCCTTCTGTTGTATTTCTGACGCAACGTCCACTGTTGGAACTATCAAAAGCATTGCAATTTCGCCACATTCGTACTTGTTAAAACAGTCAGTAGTCGTTGTCTGTGGTCGTCACCACGTGCTAGACGTAAATCACATCAGTACTATATCGATTGTCAGTCTCATGCTTCGGATTCGAGTCCCACGAATGCTTTTGTTTAAGTTTGAGCGATCCAACGGGACTACCCGGCCCGCCTGTCGCATGGTGGTAAATGCTCTGCGGTGTATCAATGGAAAAGTAAATAATGTCATCAAATTGCGGTATGAGCCGTTGGTCTGAGCCGTTCTAGCGTCATCCTTCCACATGCGGCTCAGCACTGGCGATCTCCGATAAATCCATTCCACCGTAGTTCTATTCTTTCATGTGTTCCAAAAAACAGACGGTACACAATCATTTTCTTGTCCCATCAAACCGTTGTTTCCCAAAGTAGGAAACATCGTCCGATGAGGGAAACGTGAAGTGTGCACTGGTAGTTCACCTCTGTCCGGATTTGTTGAAACCGTGCGGAAAGGAAGTGATTGTCGAACAGCGAATCATAGAAGTATTTATTTGTAGGTTGGGTGTGTTTAGGCCGCAGGCTGTTGATTTGAATTTCAAAAGACTGTTTCAAATTTGAGGTAATCATTAATTGTGCATCTCTTCCATTCTATATTTAAACCCCTTGATTCTGGTCATATTTGTGTTTTTTCATATCAAGTGCCTTACAAACTTACTTCGTTTCTTCCCTCAGGACGTGTCACCAATCTCCGTCGTTGCACCTACGTCGTACTGGACGAGGCCGATCGCATGTTTGACCTGGGTTTCGAGCCCCAGGTAATGCGGATCGTAGAAAATTGTCGTCCTGATAGGCAAACTCTTATGTTCTCGGCCACGTTTCCGCGACAAATGGAAATGCTCGCACGTAAAGCCCTCATATCACCCATTGAAATTCAAGTTGGCGGTCGGTCTGTTGTCTGCTCAGATGTAGAGCAACATGCGGTAAATCCAGTTTTGCGTGGGATTCTAGTTTTACTTCCCTCATCAGGAGTTATGCTGCCTTACCGATTCTATTGACTCACTTGATTTTAACGATCCAAATCAATTTCAAAAGTAAATCCGCGTAATTCCTGAAAATTCTGCAAGCACCGTTGTAAATTAACCTGACTGCTTGTCTAATTTTAATTGTCAGAAAGTCTGAGATAAGCCTACCTTTGAGGAAAACTGGACTTGAATTAGTTTTGGTAAAATGTTATCGGTTATTGATAAACAATAATTCTGTTCGAAGCACCTTATTCGCTGGTTTGGGATCGATACACAAACAGACATTACTTGGATTTTTCAGTCACGGCAATCTGACTAAGCCAGTTGGTCGGTTCCTCCACCAGAGCTATCATGTTAATTCGAACTAGTCGATCCACTTCACAATATGGCCAGCGGAATCCTTCGAACCGATAACGCAGCAGTACCGTCATCGCTAACCACAGATACGAATACACCTCAATACTGATCAAAACTATCTAAATCAGCTACTTCATGCAGAAATTCGTCGGGGTTAACAGTGATGAACCCTGTCAACTGAGTGGCATGAACATTTAAATTGGGTGTTGAATCACGGTCAACCACAAGAAAGATCAAGCGTACAAATCTGTTCATTCTTCGGATTCGTCACAGACCATGTTACAACTCTCTTAACGTTTGTCGCCGCATCATTTCACATTTTCAGCTGTGCTTGTGATTTGCGTATGTTGGCTTCCTTGATGAAACCTGATGATTTGACATTAACGGATGCGCCGGAGTCCAGTTGACATCCCTCTGTATCCTCTACGATCAACAACGCATAGATTCCATTTTGTCTGCTTAGTCTGTTGAGCCCGTTGTTACCGACGTCGAACACTGACTGTAGGTACCCCGCACTGTTCGACGAAATGGCCCTCCGAATTCCAGATTCCTCTCAAAAAACTGGAACTGTTCAAGCGTTTCGTTTGCTTGTCCCAAGCAATATTCCTCTATTTTGCGATTGATCATATCCAACTCATTCTTCTCACCTATGTCCGCGGAGGTCAGGTTCCCAAGAGTTTCCCTTCCTCCATCTCCGATTGCATGTTGAAACGTGGTCAGCTGGTATTCTTTACTGACCCCCGATAGGTTGGCCAGCAAGCAGAAGTCTCCACTTCCCTCTCATTAAACCCCAGTTGTCTGCAGGCCTGTTCGTGTCAGCCACATACAGTAACTCCAGTGAAACAGTCGTCAGCAGGCTCAGATTTTTCTTCTTTTCTGACACTGTGTTGAAAACATGCTACTTTCCCAAATGAAAGCAAAAGGCAACACCCACGACACCAAACGTTCCCAGTTTTATCGAGCTTCCGTGGATTACCTTATAGACAAGGAGTAGCAGTAAAATGAGGCAATACAGTTCATACCGAAGCCTCCCATTGGAGCTGTTAGTTTGTTTATTTTAACGCGTGACACTCTTAACCAACTTGTTTTGCTCAGCTGGTTATTAAAAAATCCGACGTTACACCAGAGTGCCAGTACAGTTCGAGTTGCCGACATTGGCTGGCTTTGCTTTCATAAATCATTGGTTTGTCCCATCCAATCCTTTTACAACCATCAGGCTCCCAGACTGATTGAAAACAGCCAGCCTGTTGATACGAGGTAAACGAATAGTTGGTCAGGAGGGGACGAACATGGTTTTTGAGTTTGCACTGGGTTCAGGTGCTACGATGATAACTCAGTTTGCCGAACAAACTGGTCAGTCCCCGTCCCAACGATTGTTCACGTCGCTGTCAACTTCACGAAACATGTTAGTCGTATCCACAATTCCGATCAACTGACGAACTCAGGGTGGGCACGCCCCAACGGTCCACACGTACTGAACACTTCAGTGCGATCGCTAGTCTCGTTCATACTACCTATTCAGTCTAAGTCGCACCTTTTGCTGTCAGACTTTGTATAAGACGCAGAGTATAAGTTAGCGCGAGCAGAGAATTGTTTTCATCCACCTAACATAGCTGTTACGAATGACCGATTGATTGACACCGATTGGTCCACTCGATTTCACATTTGTTTACCTTAAACTCATTTCGGACTAACCTGATAGAAAATACGTAAATGTGAAGGAGAAAACAGAGGATATTCGCTTTGTTAAAAGCGGACCGGCATCCAACGTGCTAAGCAAAATGTCTAAGAATGTAACATTCTGTTGTAAACGCTTGAAAAAATGCGCAGGGTTGACCGCGAAGTGATTGTTCGACAGAACTTTAATCTTTCGGCTTGAATTAAACCAAACGATAAGCTTTGGTCCCGAAGATTAACGTGACTAGCCCCGCTAACTGTTCCCAAGTCAAATCACAAGCTAAGTACAACTGTTGTATAACAGGCAGTTTCGTTGTGAGTAGTATACTACTCACAAGTAGTGTATTACCCACAGGGGACATTCAGGAGCAAAAGGACAAGCCCCGAACACGACGGACAAGAAGAGACTATCGAAACAGTGTGTACATGATGTGTGAGAACTTTCACCAAGGCGAATGACCACGTACTGTCACCCAATGTATGTGAGTGCATGTCCGTCGTGCAAATGAGTGTACACGTTTGTGGTTTAGTTTTTGACATGACCTATACGGAAGTTTGCGCAATAAACCAACTTGTTGGCCAAGCGTCTTTTGCGGACACAACAACTGGTGCCGTGACGAACGCGAGGATGAAGATTCCCTGGCCACAGCCGTTCGAAGATGGAGACGTCCGGACGTTCCTGGAGGACTTGGAGGACGTGGCCGAAGTGGTCGGAGTCAAGACCGACCGTGGGAAGCTGGCTGCCCTGCGGACGCTGGTGAAGGGCAGGGCGAAGGCGGTGCTGGACGCAGCGCGAAGAGGCCCTGCGAAGATGGAGTGGGCCGCTGCGAAGGAGACGCTGGTGGCTGCGTTTGACAGCCCGGCCGACCGCCAGGAGGCCATGCGGCGGTTCAAGGCGGCCAGGCTTGGACAAGGAGCGGACCCGTCCGTGTTTGCCACCACTCTGCAAGGTTTGCTGGACAGGGCTCTGCCAGGATTGGATCAAGAATCACGACGGCAGTTGTTAACGGAGCAGTTTATTGAAGGTCTCCCGATGGAGGTTCGCGACCAAGTCCGTATTGCCCATGTCGCCCGGCCGATGGACCTTGACGATCTGGCGAAGGTGACACGGGAGTTGGCAGTAATGTCCGTGGCCTCAGTGGATTCAAACAGCAATACGGACAAGAAGACATTGGAGGTAATGCAGAAGGCAATGGAGCAACTCGCAGCGGATGTAGCTGCCCTGAAAACAGCAGCACGGAAGAACGATCAACCAGGAGGCTGCTTCATCTGTGGAAAAAAAGGACATTGGAAGAAGGATTGCCCAATCCGGCGGTCTCAGAGGTCTAAAAATAAAGTGTTTCGTGATTGTTCTTTTTGTTGGGCGGGTCGACTAGTAATGGGAGCGATTGAGAAGGGGGCCGTACATACAAGGGTTGAAGTTGATGGAGAGGTAGAACAGTGTTTAGTCGATACAGGGGCAGCTATTTCGTTGATTGCTCGTGCCGAAAAGCAAAACCTAGAACCGACATCCATGATGATCAAGACGGTTGGAGGTCACAGTCTACTGGTTGACGGTGTGAAAGAATGTGGGGTACGTATCGGCGGCCATATCGTAAAGCACCGTTTCATTGTGTCCCCAGAAACCAGGCAAACGATACTCGGAGCCGATTTCCTCGCTGCAACAGATGCCGTGATTGACTTGAAGCTCAAGAAGTTGTCAACCAAGTATGGCTCCCTGACGCTCATAGGACAGCGAAAGGATAGCGTCAACCAAGTACGCAAGGTTAAAACCCCCAGTTGCACAGCCCCCCTGCTCCAGTCCACGGTCGAGAAATACGCGGAAGTATTTACGACTGACGATGATCCGTACGGATTTTGCAACTGGATTGCCCATGAAATACCAACAACCGGAACATTTCGACCTCACGGACCCCGCAGGATACCGGTTCATCTTGAGGAGGAATTGAGGAGACAAATACAGAACATGCTGAGCGAGGATGTTATCGAAGAAGCCAACAGTCCGTACAACTCGCCTGTTCTCCTGGTGAAGAAGTCCAACGGGAAGTACCGCTTTTGTGTGGATTTTAGACGGCTGAATGAGGTAACACAGAATACAGTCGTACCAATACCGTCCGTCGCTGATATTTTTGACAAGCTACAGCAGGCGAAATTGTTCACAGTTTTGGACTTACGCTCCGGATACTGGCAAGTACCAATTAAACCCACAGATCGTGAGAAGACCGCATTCACGGTAGGCGAAAAACAGTATCAGTTCAAGCGCATGCCGTTTGGCCTATCCGGGGCACCGTTCACATTTCGGCGCCTGATGGTTCAGCTGGTAAAACGACTGGATAATGTGGCGGTATACGGAGATGATATCGTAATATACAGCAACACGGAATCGGAACATGCTGCCCATATAGATGCTGTCTTGAATCGCATTAAGAACTCAGGACTGCGGATCAATGCTGATAAGTCACAGCTCGGACGATCATCGGTGGTGTTACTGGGACACAAGGTGGGTCAAGGTGAAATCAAGCCTCTGCCGGAGAAAATACTGACAATTAGAGAGGCCGTGGCTCCGAATTCCAAACGAACCCTGAGACAATTTTTGGGTCAAGCGGGGTACTACAGTCGGTTCGTGAAAAATTTTCACTCCATTGCATCGCCATTGTACGAACTCCTTCGAAAAGACAAGAAATTTGAATGGACCGACGATGCCCAGAGGGCGTTCAAGCGAGTGCAACAAGCGATGAACGAGCAACAACTGACGTTGAAACTACCGAACACAAAAGAAACGTTCATCGTAGCAACAGATGCCAGTGACCGTGGCATTGGGGCAGTACTCAAGCAAAAGGAAGGAGTAATCGAGTATGCCAGCAGAGTCCTGACTCCAACGGAGCAGAAATATTCGACTATTGAAAAGGAATGTTTGGCAATCGTCTGGGCACTGGACAAGTGGAGGCCATACCTGTTGGGTCAACAGTTCCACGTGGAGACGGATCACAAACCCCTGGAATGGATCATGACTGCGAGGGACCCGAGAGGCAAATTAGCCCGATGGGCATTACGTTTACAGGAATATGACTTCACGATCAACCATGTGCCTGGTTTGAGCAATTGCGTCGCGGATTTTCTTTCTCGACCACAAGTAGACGACGAACTCCCCAAAGTGACCGTTGGAGTCAACGGCTTAATAATGGAGCAGGACCCACAAACGCTAGTACGCCTACAACGTCAAGATAAGGTCCTCCGGAAAGTGATTGAAGCTCTGGCAAGAGGCGTGAGAATCCCCACAAATACTAAGGATGAGGAGCTGAAAATAATCGCATCCCAATGGAAAAGAGTTGGCTTAAACAGTGCAGGCGTATTGACATGGCAGCGTGGCGTTGGGCACCCGTGCGTGGTAGTCATCCCGAGACAACTGAGGAGGAAAGTGGTGGCAGACTGCCATGAAATGGCACACACCGGATGCACTAGGACGTACGATCTGTTGCAACAAAGAGCATATTGGCCGAAAATGAAAGAGGATGTGACAACTTACGTGCTTGCATGCCAACAGTGTCAGTTACTGAAAAGCGACAATCGGGGAGCCCAACAGCCCTTACAGCCAATACCAGTCTCCGAAATCGGTGAACTCTGGTCTATGGATCTTATGGGCCCATTTCCACTGAGCGCCCGCGGTAACCAGTACGTTCTGGTCATGACGGAACACTTTACCCGTTGGATCGAAGCGACTGGCGTTCCGGATCAGAAAGCATCTACGGTGGGAGATATGGTGATGAAGCACATTGTAGCAAACCACGGTGTACCAAAGGCGATCTTGACGGATCAGGGACCATGCTTCGAAAGCGATGAGTTTCGAACACGCATGCAACAACTGGGAATCAAGCGCATCCGAACGACGCCGTATCACCCACAAACGAATGGCCTAACTGAGCGTAACAACCGAACGGTCAAAGAATGGTTATCAGCCAAAGGAGGAGACTGGGAGTCTGCGTTGCCACTAGTGTTATTGGCCTACCGGGCGTCTGTGCAGGCGAGCACGAAGAAATCTCCATTTCAATTGATGTACGGTAGAACCCCTCGACTTCCGGTGGATCAGGACATTGGGGTATGGCCAGAGTGCATTGATTCCACTAAAGAATTGGTAACCGAAAGAGAAAGAGCCCAACGAAATCTGAAAGCATCGCAAGCACGCACAAAGGAGAAATCCGCAAGGCAACGGTTCGGCAAGACTAGAATGTTCAACCTAGGAGAACGGGTGAAATATCGAGACCATCGGAACACCGGTGCCAGCGGGCCAGGATCAAGAAAACTTTTGCCTAAATGGAAAGGTCCGTATTTGGTAATATCCAGACGAGGCCCAGTATACACGATCAAGAAGGACGGCGAGACGAAACGAGTGCACGCCAGTGAGTTAGCAACGTGGCACGAGATGCCGGCGCGACGAACCAGAAGATCAATAATCCGGGAGGAAACACCGCGTCGATCGGAGAGGATTCGTCGACAAATGCGAAGGAACCAAGGAACCTCAGAAGGGGGAGGAGTGTTGTATAACAGGCAGTTTCGTTGTGAGTAGTATACTACTCACAAGTAGTGTATTACCCACAAGGGACATTCAGGAGCAAAAGGACAAGCCCCGAACACGACGGACAAGAAGAGACTATCGAAACAGTGTGTACATGATGTGTGAGAACTTTCACCAAGGCGAATGACCACGTACTGTCACCCAATGTATGTGAGTGCATGTCCGTCGTGCAAATGAGTGTACACGTTTGTGGTTTAGTTTTTGACATGACCTATACGGAAGTTTTCGCAATAAACCAACTTGTTGGCCAAGCGTCTTTTGCGGACACAACACAACTAGTCAATTTGTTCCACCCGAAAATGTGTACAACAGAGCTTTGGTTATGTATACGCTGCGTGGTGATCTGCGCATATTCCCGAATCCGAAGGTAGACGGATGCTTATCAAAATTACTGACGAAGGTTATTAAGTGACCAACGAACTTGGTGGAGTGCAGGTCAGTTGGTAACGGATGTTGAGAATTACTTCTCGATTGTTCTGGAACTATTTGTCCATTCTGCCTGGTCAAGATCGCTGTTCTCGAGAAAGAGACGTTTTTGAAAAGAAAAACTGGGATCTCTGACACCTTCTCTTGTCTTCATTTTAGCTACCGGTTTAAGCGTGTTTCGTTTCTGCATTTCCTATCACGTAGGCAATACCATCCCTTGCTTGGAGGACGTTGAAGAAGATTTAGCGCTAGAAAGTGAAAGCATCTGCAAATGGTGCACAGCTAACAGGCTGAAGTTATTTCTATCAGGAAGGCATGGTAACTTAACAACCTCCAATACAGATCGTTTGTATCATCGGGAACTAAATTAAGCTCATGGAGTATGTGTAGGGTATGATAAAATGAGGCCATAGGAGCACTGTTCTTCTACCGACACATTGCACATCAGTAACTATGTGGTCAGTAGTAATGGTCTAAACGTCAACTTTTCCGCGGGCACTTATTTTATGCTCCCCAAGAGTCAGCAGTACAATATTTTAAATTGGGCGCCATTGTGCTGATTTACGTGTGTATTCGGCAGTTCCCGGTGATATTACTTAGAGATACTGACCACCTGAATTTTTCATCAATTGAAACGCATTTGTACGTAGACACTTCAGTGTCAAGAAATTCTAAAACACGGGATCACCTGCACCACACACAAAAAATTCTTTTCGTAAAATAAAATTGCCAACCCTAGATACAACGTTCTTCGGATGTGCTATTGATTGTTGGGCATTTTAATTGTTTGCTTGTCCTATTGGGATTTCAACTTCGTTCAGTGTTGTGATGTATATTGTGAGACTGCCATTAATACTGTCCGTCACTGTTGATCAAACGCATGTACCACCATCATGCACACGATCAGTCAGCAGCACTACTTAGGATAGCATAGTGCTGACTGCTTTAGCAATTGAGTTGAGGTGCTATGGTCGACCCTGCTTGACCGCCATTTCTACACATTCACACTGCGATGTTTCGGTGAGTGAAGTGATGAATTTATCGCATTGTCTACGTGCGTCTTCTGATTTCTCTGTTTTGATCTAACAAGCAGAGTCAGTGTGCTAAACCATCCCTTACTTTGTAAGACGTTTCTTCTTCCAACAAGCTCTTTTTTACGATACAGTACAAGATGCAATCCGCTTCTCCGCCACGTTCTTGGTGCTTCTGAAGTATCCCTGTCATTTACCAAGCAACTTGTATTCAGTAGGCGATCGCGAAGAATTTTGATCGCTCCAAACTGAATACCGCTGACATGTAGTCGCAGCGTTCGACCGTTCTCTTTGGAAACGAAACACCGTCATCGCACGTTATCAATAATACCTATTCTTGGATCATACGTTGCACCCTACTCATCGTGTTGGAAGCACAGGCGTATTAACCAACACCAGATGTCACTGGACGAGCATTTCGAACTGGTCAGCCACAACTACCCGTGTATAATATCTAAGTTGCCCGACCATCTTGAGGCGCAACACAACTGTCTTGTTGATTTCAGTCGATAACCTTCCATTCTGGTTGAAATCGCCGAATTCACTGCATCCACTCCCAAATATTTGTGTTAACTGCTGGCTATTGGGTTTGCCAAAACCACTAGGTGGTCACGCAGTTACTCAATGCTTAGTTGTGACGGAGCTGCTACTCAGTAAAGTCAGTGAGGGCCTCCCATTAGGTTGTAATCCATGTGCTCACCCAAATATGACGCAGTAGCATGTCAGTGTGTGCATTACGGAGGATATCGATACCAGAAATATCATCTGGTGTACTGGTGAAGATAATGGGCATGATGTATCTGTAACTGGTGTGCGGAGAAATGGATTCCGTCCATTCTGACAAATCTATTCACCAAAACTCCGCATATTTCTAGAAGAGTTTTCTACACGTTTTCCCAATGTAATGCCGCTCGACATTTCCCAGTTGGCTATTCAGTCGTTTTAAGTAAGCTTCGAGGTACACCTGGCCTTAAGTTGATCGTCGTCTCGTCTTTGGTTCTCACATTTGTTTCAGCTAATACTAACGGAGGATGAGAAATTCCACAAAGTACTGGAACTGCTTGGTATCTATCAGGAGTCTGGCAGTGTTCTCATCTTTGTGGAGAAGCAAGAAAGTGCGGACGAATTGATGCGTGTCCTAATGAAGTATGGTTATCCATGCTTATCATTACATGGTGGACTAGACCAATACGACCGGGATTCAGTTATCACGGATTTTAAACGGGGCAACATACCCTTGTTAATTGCTACTTCAGTTGCCGCTCGTGGTCTTGATGTATCCGAACTGATGTTGGTCATCAATTACGACTGCCCAAATCATTACGAGGATTATGTGCATCGATGCGGGTAAGTGGCTTGTGTTTTGAACGCATTCGTTGTCACTTTTCTTACACACACTTGTAATTTTTCTTCCAAGCACATACTGCGTTTCATAGGAGTCCAAAAATTAGGGACCTTTTACTTCCCAGCTGAGTTCTAAACGGCGCAGCCACATTAAGTAGGCTCGGGATGGATTACGTTTACTGACCTGCAACATGGATTCCACCAATTCTTCCAGAGGAACAACTACTCAGGCAAGCTCTGTCCAACGACCACGTTAAAGGTCACTAGCAACGCAATTGTGTTATGTAGAGAATTCTATTATTAAACAATTCGAAAAAGATAGAGTTTGAAGAAAAGTGATAAAACAGATTAATGAAAAAACAAAGTGGGGGAAACAGTTTGGGGAAACCACCGGACCTGGCTGCGTACTTCCGTGGATTTCGATGGGTCCAGTAGGTTAACCTGATCTACGACCTCCATACACTTGATAGTTCCAGCCCTCAGCGGTCACAGCTTCTATGTGAAACTACAATCACAAACACTAGTCTTAAATTTAAAGTGAGCATCGGTTTGACGCAAAAGATGCTTGTGGTTGTCTAACCACAGTAAATCCTGTAGTTTGAGAGCCGAGGCCGACTGTTTACAATCGAATATAGGCCTCGAAACTACACTTCTCGACTCTTTAACAATAGACGATGCTATAATTACAATCCAAGTTCCCGCCATGTTGTGCATACTCCTTAGTATCTACTGTCAGCACACTTTTTGTACAAGCGTTTATCTCCGTACTGTCCGACGTCGCTTCTCTTCAATTCTGTTTTTCTTGTTTGTTACGATGTCTATTCTCATCGTTCTATTTTCCAATGTGTTATTCATATCCGTTTTGGCACAGACGAACGGGCAGAGCTGGAAACAAGGGATTCGCGTACACGTTTCTTACTCCGGATCAAGAAAGGAATGCCGGTGACATTGTTCGTGCTTTCAAGCAAAGTGGACAGAGTCCACCAGAAGAATTGGTCGTGATGTGGAACGCGTACAAAGCACGTATGACTTCTGTAAGAATATTTGGTTGTTTTGAAAAGATTTTCACTCCCGCGATTCTTCATGGAATTCGGTTTACCTAATTTTGCCCCGTTTGCAATCGATTGCTCCACGTTCTGTTAACTGGTACTTTTTCATTTCACTTTTATGAAAGTAGATATTTGTTACGTAACATATTGGGCCATATGTGGAGTGGACATTGTACTTTTTTTCAAAGAAGAATTCGAACCCGTTGGCATCATTGTCATTGAAGCATTTGCAGTTTGTATGGTAAGGATCCAACTACTATACACGATCGGCTGAGGAGTTGATTAGCTACAGTCACCCAATACGATCATAAAGCCAAGACAGATGAGAATGTTTCCCTCTCACCTACTTCGAATGTTTTTTTCTGATTAGAGTTGTGCAACGTAACACCCATCAACCTGAGTTCGGTACGGTGTATGTGTGGACGATTGATGTTTCAGTGGAGCAATTCGAAATGTATTTTAACTTCATAAGTCATTACTTGTCTCATCAGTTCATTTAAGAGCATCGCTTGGTCTACAGACTCCACCTTTCAATTCTCAGGTCATAGTAATGACCATTTTCAATGCCAATGTCTGTTTGCGAGATATCCATGCACCATATACGGAGACCATTGATACCTCACCCGAGAGGTTATGTATATAAATGTTCATTTGCGTGTAGAGTTCCCCGATTGATACGTCATCCGGCGGGACCAAGTTAACACCAAGACACTTTTTATATATTAAGAATGGAACTTAAGGCGCAACTAAGAGAAATTGTTCTCTTTCTCTGCATTCATTCTATTTCGCTAATGAGCACATCATCATTGTTAAAATGTGTTGGCATTTAATTACGTCTACTAGCAATTAAAGATTTTTAACTACGAGAGCTGTAGTGCAGTATCCCAGATGTAAAACCTGATCCCCACTAACAGCAATTACTGTACAATAACTGTCTCCCACACTACGGCAGTTACATGCGCGCGGAATTTTGAACTCGCTCTGTTTCACAAGAGATGCGTTTCTAGGCTAGGATTGCACTCTGAAATAGGGGAGCATCGCTTTTCATTACTGTCAACTAGTCGGGGATTTGGTTGATTTTAAGTTGAACATCACCCACATTTGATCTTAGCTTTCACATTCAGATAGGGCTCCAGCCAGCCCCTTTCGAAAAGAGGTACTAGGGTCGAGTTCCGCTCTTGTTGGAACTCGTCGTTAGTGCATATCGTTGTTACGGCTGGGGTCGGAACTCCGGCTACGCTTTTATGAAGCAACTGTGTTGACCACTACGTCATTGACCTCACATTGGGCACGGCCGAATTATCAGGTCTGAACGCTCAACCACTTTCGCTTATGAGTGATGGTCAGTTTGCCCGCTCTTCTCGATAGGAGACAGTTACTCTCTGCTAACTCCGGTCGAAAGTGGTTGGACGTTCAGATATGATAATTCGGTCGTACTCCGTGTGAGGTCAATGGCGCAGTGGTCAACACGCTTCAGGAAAACTCGGCGGAAAATCTACTTTCAGCGTGGTTTCCGATTCGTGTTTGTGATATTGTTTTTGTAGTTAATGACTCGTGATTGTGCCCAGACGAACTCAGTACTTTGCTAATTCGCATACTGCTGTCGAGCTTTGTGGGCTCGTGATATTAATTTTCTTGCACTTGTTTGTTTCTAACATCGACTTGCTTCTTTTTTTCTGTTTGGTGTCGCACCTCAACTGAATTAGGGAAATAGTTGCTACACCCCCTAATGGATGTGTCCACTTTTCCTCCTGTTTCGGTTTAGGCACTTGGGTCACAGAGATTCAAGCTTTCGCTCTATACACTATCAAGTACAGAGGTGTTTTTTGAGCTCAACTCAACTCACTTCATTGGTAGACAACAAAACCAATAAAATATATTTAATTTATTGACAGGAGTTGAGTACAATCCCGTTCGCTCGTTCACATATGTTCGTTCGCACGTGCGCATCGACACGAAGTGCATAAATACTTAACAGTCGCGGTACACTACAGGGCTAACGTATATAAGAATGGTATACGTATGCACATCGAATTAGTTAAAACGAATCCACTGGCCGGACGAAAAATCACTCCCCTAAAGCTACTGTTGGCCACCAGTGATGAAGTAGCAAGTATGTTCTATATGGTAGAATGATTGTTGGTACCTTAAAAAGTGGCGATTGACAAATTAACAAAAAGTTGTTATGCAGCAATCCTTTTTCCAAACCTCACAACGGTAGCAATTAACCGGAACGGCACTGTGTGCGAAAATTCGACTGTGGTACCGTAAGTTTTGACTTTACCGGAAGGTTCACTTTATGCTGATGGCCATCACGTTTTGTTCGCTCTACAGGAAGGCAAAAAAGTATTCGGATCTTCTGGCTTCCGCGGCAAAGGTTTCATGTTTGACGAAGCCGAAGCGCAACTGAATAGCGAGAAACGCCGTGCGCAGAAAGCTGCTCTGGGGCTACAAGATTCAGACGACGAAGATATGGACCCGAACAGTGTAGACTGGGAAACGAAGATTGAAGACATGCTAGCAAGCAAGCGAAAGGTTACCGATGTCTCGAAAACAACTATCAGTGAGTCAGTGGTCGATCCATCCGCTGCCAGGTTAGTGACGCTTACTGTTTAACTTCGTTAACTTTACGAAGTCTGTTATACATTTTTACCGATAGGGCAACAAATGTGCAACCGTTAATTTGTGTGTAAGTGAACTATGCTGACGACAGTGGTGATGCCAAATTACATACAACAGGAAAAGTAACGGTTGATTCATTTAAACCGTTCAACTGCTGGATTTTTATCGTGTTGGCGAATTGCTTACTTCGACGGCAAATGGGCGCGTCATGGTAATTATTCGACATGGTTTACTGCACTTTGACATATCTGTTACAGAGTTTCTAGTGATGAGGTTAGTGTTGCGTAATACTGTCTTTTAAGCCGTTAAATACCTGTCCTTTTTCACTTTTAGTACACAAGCAAACCAAACACAAATCAGTACGGCGCTGGCCCTGGCCCGACAGAAAGCCGCTCAACTAGGCTTGACAAAGAACTTGAATATGGCTGCTCCAGTCAACCGAGCCGATGCTGCACAGGCCACCACCATTGCTCTCCTATCTGGCAATACTGCGGCTTCTTCCAGTGTTGGCCCGGCTGGTGCGGCGAGTGCTGTGGCTGCCGCGGCAGCAGCGGCTGCGTTAGGATCTGGGATCACCAGCAGTCGAACTCTGGCAGAGCAGGCTGCGGAACGTTTGCACGCGAAACTGGGCTATTCGAAACAAGGGCAAGCCGGTTCTGCCGGTGAGGATGAAGCGGCACCTGCCACCGGAAGTGATATGGTAAAACGGTAAGATTGTCGGCAAATTATAACGGGGTCGTCTACTCCTTATTGAAGGCACATGCGTTTATCGTGTAAGGATCCCGGTGGTGGTCTGTGTAATATTCGCTTTTTGCATATGTTGATTCCAGCTCCCTATGGCTGGTCAATTTCTAATGGATCAGTATGGCTTGGTATCAGCTGAAACTTGGAATTACAACAAACGGATGGTATCCCGATTGACCTTAAACAGAGTAACCCATCAGAACCGAGACAATACATAAGGTCTTTGGCACGTTGGGATTGCAGCTTAGTTTGGCCTTTGGAAAAAGGACAGCCTAAATCGGTAACATGAACAATCCAGGTTATACAAATTGAAAACCAATCACGTTTGCTCCCAGTGTTTGCATTCAAGTGGATTTTTCATCAAGTCCCTTTCAAAAATGGTAATCTCAATGTAATCTGATCGTTTGTAATGTGAGGTCAGTGACTACTCAATGAGGAATACAGTGTTTCCACGAGGATGTGAGCAGAGGTTCCGATCTGCGTCGTGGAATGGATATACGCAATAGATGAACCGTACCAAGAGTGAAACTCGAATCCGACGCTTCTTATCGAAATGGATAGTCCGAAAGTCTGTTTCAGTGCAAAAGCTGCAGTCAGGTGTGGGTAGCATTCAGTTTATATTGGGCACAATTCCCGAATACTTTTTAGTACCCCCAGTTCGTATAAACACATGCTAATTGGTTTTGAGCGTGAGGTGATTGAGGCGCCGACCAACAGTCGCAGATTGTTGTCTCACTTACTCTACATAATTTCGTTTAGGTGTGGACAGCCTGACGGAATCCAGTCCCTCGGTACCTGCCTTAACATGGTGTATCAAAACGGGCAGCTTGACGTGGAAATATCAATGGTTGCAGACTTACCTACTTCACCCGAGTAGTTTAAGTTCTGTTTTATCGCTTACCGGATTATCTTATTTACCCGTTGCTTTCACATTGACTGTCAACTGACTGACCGGTGTATTGCTCAGAAACAACGCATCTTTCCGCACATTGTCCTTGCATTCGAGCACCAATTAATCCCTCTGGACTCAAACTGTAGCGCGTACCTCCCTCTGAACTGGGTGGTAGATGCCCCATCTATCCATAGGTGACGGAAATCACTCGGGCCCCCTGAATTCTATAGCTGATCCATCAAAAGCAATGTGTCCACGAACATAGAGTATACTAGCCAAGTACGTAACCATCTGTACACTGTACCTTGTGGTTATACAGCTATCCGATTGGTAACACTTGTAAACCTTCTGGCATGTGAAAGACTAAGGTCTTTCTCCTGGCCACTTTATGCTGGTAATGATGACACTCTTAGTATGGACCCAAAAATCATAAGGCACACTGTATTTGTACATTCGGCGTGCACTCTTGGTCACAAAACTGAATAGCGAGTTTTCTTATCATTCGGTCCGCGCGGACGACATAATAAGGGGTAGCTTGCACCACTCACTCAATGGAGACAAGGTATGGCAAGTCCATCGTTCTCTTCCGTATTTACTACATTTTTACGTACATCACAACGTTCGTATTGTTAACCTAAGCCATCCAATGATCACCAGATCTTCCGCTTTGCCAAGTACACGCAAATGGGGTAAAAACTGAACCGGCTTTGAATGTCGATTTCTGAGTGTTGTCGCAGAGAGATTACAATCGACCTGTTTGTGTAAGTTTCCTCTGCGACACGCATTCATTAAAAAAGGTAACAGTAATTCACCAGACAAGTTATGAAAATTCATAACCGTATCAGGCATATTACTGGACAACATGTTGACACTCGTTATGGAAGCAGGCTATTTTTTAATTGTCCTTAACATACCAGTAAGGTTTCTCACTCGCCTAATACGTATCCACGTCGGCTTTTGGGTAACGAGCTATTCTAGACATAGTAAGCTAATCTTGAGTTGCATAGATATCTTTCCACTCGTGAATGTCGCCAATTCCCTAATCCATGCTGATACCATCGTGTGATAGCCAGGCTTTTGTGTTGCCTTGATCTAGAGAGATATGCTGACTAGTATTTTGGTCCTATTGTGTACGGATAGGTCGTATTGAAACGGTCAGATGTAGCACAACTACACCCACTCACTATAGACTGCGTTGAAGTGTCTCAATATTTGGTTACGGTCTAGTGTATACCTCAAAACTATTCTATAATTTACGCCATTGCTATTTTTCCAACTAAGTAAGAACATCAAAATAGCAAAGAGCACTTGTCCCACCTTAACCACTGACCGTACTTGCCAGGACATCATCCTATAGAGCTGGAAAAATTTCCGGCGTAACTCAGAAGTCAGATACAGCTTTGAACACACCTACCGGGAAAAGGACAATAGGAATCAAGCACCACCGTCTTGTCCATTGCGAAACTTGACCAGCCTTGTGCCTCAGCGTCACACGAGTTAGATTCTCGATTTCTTGGCTTTTAGTTGGATCCCTATAGAAGCCCATAGTCTCATCATCATCATCATATTCAGCAACAGATCAATGGTTCTCACTGATTCTCAACTGCTACACAACCATAAAGAAGGAAAAAAGCAAACCCTGTATAGGAAGAGAGAGGGGGAAAAGAACGGTACGGGACCGAACTACTAAAAAATAGCCACGTCTATATTTAACATCAAGGTACCTACAGTTTGCAAACAAACAACTGAGTTATAGGTGAAAGTAAGGCGTCATCAGGAAGACAGCTTCCTTACGACTTTCACTACCTCGCGTCATTAGGTGCACTCACTTCACAGACAACTCGGCCAAACAAAGACAGTATTTGCTGGCTGACAACCCCAATCGTTCTCCTGTCTGGGTCTAGGCGTTCTAGCAGTATCTCAGCCCACACACAACCACGAACTATCACATGTTAATTCCATACTGCGTCGGCCGTCTCACAGTATAAACCAGATCACCCTATCTGCTGCATACAACAGGGTGGATAGGCGAAAATACGCTACTGCTGACCCCCCACTATCCTATCAAATTTAGCACCATCATCGATGTGCTGAGATAAGATCAACAGAGGTTAATATGCCTCTTCAGGTTGCAAACTATATTCGGACGCCGTGTTCAAGGCACTTGGCTAACGATCTTTTTTCTCATTCTGATTCGATGTCTTCCCTCTTGGTTTTGAATGATAATGTTTTTCTGGATATTCAAAGCGTTGTATATTGGGATAGGTATTAGTTGGGGGGAGTGATATTGAAGGTAGCAAATAATTTGGGTAAGTGTGAAATTTACTGTAAATCTGATATCCATCAGACATCATTTTCTTTTGAAGAGTCTGTTGATCAGGTGACAGACTTGGTGTGAAAATCGAGGTTGCTGATGAGATCCCCATTTCCTCAGCTGCCTGTCTCGTCAACATTAAGGATGAAAATAACCTCAGAGACACAAGTAAGATGGCTAGTGGTTTGCGTACAAACCATTTCGTAATTGTGATGTTCCACAGAGCCAAATAGATCCTCAGGATAAAACGTAGGAACCGTATCACATCAGCGCTCCACGAGATCCTTGAAAAGACCCTCCTTAAGTGCACTGTGGCTCAGAGATTATCATAGTTATCGCCAAAGAACATGGTATCGGCTACAAAGAGCGTTGAAACCAAAGCTTGCAATGACCTAAAGAGTATACAGTCCATCTCTTGTGGAGCAGTTCGAGTGGAAAATGAAAAACGTAATTTTCCAAATTTCGTAACTACTTTTGTAGAATGATAGTGCTGAATCCGAAAATTTCGACTACAAGGATGAAACTGATCATCTATTCAACCCATACTTGACTATAAAAACTACTATACTAAATCGTGACAGAAAACTCATGAAAAAGTAGTTTCTGTTAATGTGGCTTCAGCGTCAACAAAGCATCTGCTGTCAAAAACCTGAGGGAAGAGGTGATCTGTTAGGCAGTAACGTGAGACCGGATACTATATCGTTGCAGATGCCGTCACCAAAGGATCATATGTGCATTTAACGTCAGATGTAAGTACCATAACAACCGGGCTGAAAGAAAGAATAGGCAAAATGAGGAAAAATAAGCCACAGAGAAAAACGACATGAATGAGGGGGAAAATTCGAAAACCCGCGCTAGTGCACGTAGACTTTTGAAGCAGCAAAGTTAACGACACCACAACAAAATGCACAATGAACGGATGTTATGCGTCAGGCACATCAGTTCACTGAGGAAACAGTCGAACCGAAAAGCCATGTTAAACCTGAAGTGAATTCTGATTAAATTCACTTTAGCACACCTTTTTCTCTTGTTTCTGTATGACTGTAAGATCCATACTCTATTTGATGTGGTTTGATAAAAACAAAAGCTTCATATGGGGGAAATAGTGGTCCCATGGTTTAGCTTCTAATTACTTACAAGCATGCAAAGCGTATGGACCTGTATGGTCGACTTTTATCTTTCCCATGCCACACTGTATTCAGCCCGACCATCGATACTATTTTTCGTCTTCCGCTTCCAGTGATAACTGTTTTTCTTTGACCTCATTACTGTATACACCTATTAACTCTTACATTCATCAGGCATCGCCGCTCTCTTGTTTGTCTAATTTTCATCCAGATTCGAGGAAGAGCTTGTAATCAACGATTTTCCACAAAGTGTTCGCTGGCGTATCACTGGACGTGAAATGCTTAATCATCTGAACGACTTTTGCAATGTGGGTGTTTCGGTGCGTGGCGTTTACATGCCACCTGCCAAGGCGAAAACGCACGTGCCTGAAGGCTCGGACGACCGACCGTTGTATTTGTGTATCGAAGCGGTTAGCGAACGCGAGATAGCTATTGCAAAAAAGGAAATCATGCGAGTCATCAAAGACGAGATGCTCAAAGTGGTGGGTTTTTTGGTAGCACATCATGACGTTCTTTATTGTTCTCTTGGTGCTCACGAACTGTGGTCACTGTTAGTTAGTGTTTATCATTCCTCCATTGCAGATAGCCATTTTCATCATAATGGTTTGCCTGTTAGGAGCATGACCATATTAGGTCACAGAACTGTAATAGGCTGGATGCGTCGTCACCCCGTCGGTCAGCTGATGGCACCACATTGACTCGAGTCGAGAACGTCAGTAACAAGCCTTGTTTGAAGCGGACAATTTAAGACACTAAGTCGCCAAAGTCATAAAACTTTCATGGTACCACCACTAGAATTCATTTAACTCACATGTTGCTGCTCACAACAGGCAGTACACAGCACATGGTTTTCCTGAATCGACTGCCGCCTGCTCCCTGGAATTTAAACTGCGATTAGTGAGACCTTTATCGCCCTTCTATCGTTTGTTAACGCTTTGAAGCCCCCACAGTTCAACGTTCTAACCTTCCTCGTGAAAAATCTTGTCACTTCTGCGTTGCAGCTGACAAGACGTGGGCCAATAGCCAACCGTTGGGACCGTTATCTTTTCAACCTAATATAGGTATGGTTGTGTATGTTTGATCTTCGAGCACTGTACATATCACACTAAATGGCGCTCTTCAATTCTGTACAGAGGCTGAAAAAGACCTCACCTCCCATAAGTGTAATGTCCCCTGTAGGCGAACACTGTATGGTCGAAATGGCTGCTTATACGGAAACATTTGTGTCACACTAACACCGACTGCTTGTTATATCCCTAGCAGTCGGTGCTTCTGTGTAAAATGCATAATCAGTCTCCTTTGCTATGCTTACACGTTTTTTGTTTTTTTTCTTCCAGCAGTCTGGCACGGCATCCGGCCGAGGGCGTTACAAAGTGGTGTAAAGACCGCCCCTGCGACGGGTCGTCTAGAATTGTACAGAAGCCGCTCGTTTTCTCTGATCCCACAATTGTGACCTTTCACTTAGTCAAGTACCTCACATTCGTTTCCACTGTCCATTCGACGGGCCGTCGTTTTTTAACAAAAATTCTGTATGTAATATGATTTTTACTGCCACAACGTGAGCCGTTGATGAGTGATCCCGAAAGATATGCGTCATTCACCAAGTTCAACACCGGTTTGCCGGCTGCTTAGGTGGACAAAACGGCATCATTCCGGTTCTCAAATATTTGGTGACACACATCCCAAAAGTAAGTGCCTACGATTCTGATCACCCATTGAACGCGCTCGTTCGTGGATTCACCACGCGTACACGCATCACTTTATGCGAACCCGATTTTGACAGCTTTAGCATTTTGTTGACTGTATCGTCGCGAACTAGTGACACTTCGCAGAGTTTGAATCGTTAGTGTTCAACACCTTTCCGTAAAACTGCAACCATCCGTGCCTTCTTTTTACCTGACTAACATAGTAATAAATAATGTTCATGTTGCGGTGAGCTTCATGCAGTTGTAGATCCAACGCGGTATGAAAGCGGTGTTCCAGGACACTTTGGTTAAGCAACAGGACTGTGTTCAATTAGCAACAGTGTGAAGTAGGCGAGATGGAAATTACTTATGCTCAAAAATCCATTTCATTTTACCTAATTGAGCATTCACCATCCCGGGCTGACTTAATGAGTTACTGAAAACTTCGTGGTTCAATAAAGCTAGTCAAAATGCACGAAACATAGAGTGTAAGTTTAGCGAGAAAGGATGAATAAAACGTTCAATAAGAGTCGGGGAATAACATTGTTGTTAGGTTGCTCGGAAGCTAGGAAAACGCGGTCAAATGAGGACATTTGCGCTATCTCGTTACACAATAGGCGATTGAAATGTAGGTAGTTCTAGTGGTTACTGTCGAAGAGTCCGAACAAATGATATTGATCTTGAGCTGTTCCTCGTTAGGGAAAGAAAACCAGCCAGGCAGTCAGAAAACGCATGCACAGAGGTGCCATGTGGGCTCGAACGTGAAATGCTTTGACTCCGTATCACGTGGTTTTACGGTGGATCTCCGCTTCGGTCGTGCGTTCGCCTGCCGTAGGAAGTCCAATACAAATTCATTTCCGTTCTCTTCAGACGTGTAGCTCATTCGATCTTAAAGGTCGTTGCGCGTGTATCTTTTTGACCATTTCAAATGCACAAATCTGACAAACTTTCAATTGACGCAGTTTTAACTGTTGAAAGGTGGATATTAGTTCATCTCATGTTTTCCGCCGTTCGCCCGGGCTGTATAGTTTCACAATTTTCAATCATTCTTGGAAGTATGTGGTTGGTTTTCACGTTGTAGCAGTTCGACGACCATTGAAATTCAAGTCCAACGAAAAATCACGAACATTCTTGTTCGCCAGGGTGTTACGCAAAAACGCGAAGACTAATCGTTCTGGTCAAGTTTCGTTTAGACCGATGAAAGTAGATTCCAATGCTGGTGATATGGGTGCACTACTTGATGTTAAGTTTGCACCAAGGCACTCTAATCGTACAGCGTCTGCAGGTCTGGAAGCAAATGATTACTGGAAACCGATAAGATCCTCGCGTCTCATACACCGAAGCGGTCATTCAGATTGTGCTACGTTCTGCATCAAAGTAGCTATTCCCCGGTTTACCAGCATAAAAAGGTACTTAGCGGCGCATGATGTTGCATCTAATTTCAGCAAAGCCTAATATTTGAATAAAACAATGAGAAGGCGCAATTCATGTGATGTTCTCCGGAGTAACATTTCGTACATTCTGATCACACATGGACACGTAACTAATTTTAAACGAGTCAAAATTCCACAGAGCGGAAGTCATGGCTTAAGGGATTAAACAGACAGACACCAAAAATGAAAATCACAATTGTGGGACTGCTGACTACCAGGGTCCAGAGTTCTGAAGTGTAAAACCATGATCAAAACGATGCACATCGTGCCGACTTGATAATAAACTGAAATGCAAAAGAGTCCCCGTTGTAGGCAACAATTCAGCAGTGGTTGATGGAGGCCTAACTGCCATGTAGCCATGATAAAAGGCTCCAGTTTATTGATGAGAGAAGAAAAGTGACCACATTCAACGTTAAGGTGCCCATACCATACAAATGAACAACCTGGTTGCAAGTAAGGAGTCACTACTGAAAGAAATTCACAACGCTTACAGAGATCAACCAAGGCACAATCTCTAGTAACAGTTCAACTGTGGTTTCCTGGAATGAGCTCCAACAGAAGTAGAGTGCCCGTTGGATCAAGAGGCGCGCCAGCTGCCTAGGTTAGGTCTGGGCGTTGAGTGATAGGTCCAGATTTATTCTGTAACCTTGATACGGTGGTCAGCCTGGCGAACCGCTTTGGTCTAGGCGGTTGTGCTGATTTGGGGGCTCAATCCAAACAGATGTAACTATGCCAGACAGATCGACGTAACGCGGTCAGACGGAGTTACAAATTATAGAATTGTTTATAGAGTTGACTGTATCTACGACGTATTATCCTGCAAAATCGAAAAATTTTCGGAACAACTCAGAAGCCTCGATGTGCCACCCACTGTGTTCAGCAATAACCGGAATCAGGCAGCAATAGTTTATTCACTGCACTCTCGTACTAGGACTAGCCCGCGGTTAGGTGAGTCTAATCATTGGTTCAGGGTGGTGTTCCTTAGTTAAAAAAATGGACACGCTCTGTTTTCTCGTATGCCAAGCTTCTTAGAGAGACTCCAGGTCAGATCCATAAATTCAGTTCATTTCCGCATCGCAAGTAATCCCTCCCCAAAGATGCATTGTTGGACCACCCACATTTATCTACTTTAGTATGTTTTTCAGTCTCCCCTTCCTTTGTGTTTTCTGACGAATCTCCGTATATTTGTTTTCTAAATTCGCAATAACGTTTTAGCACCGCACTCTGTGACAAACAGATCAGTAGGATGCAACAATTATGAAGCTTAGTGTGTACCATGTGTACTGCGGTTCTAGCGTAGTTAATCGCATGGGATCACTTTTGCATGATTGCCGATCCAAGTGCTTCCTCCCTCACAGTCTATGGCAGCACCAAGACTGGGGTCCTGCAGGCAAACTGAAGTGGAATGTCACTGTGTTCCACAACTGCTTAACCAGATCCCCGTAAATGGTCATTTATTTGCTGGCAGATCTAATACACCGGTTGTCTGCCGATGCAAATCAGAAAAGGGTTGTGTTCATCAGATGGGCGTACATTCCAAAGGACAGTGGTTCAGATGGCATTAAGAATGCGTTTTGTGACGCCACCACTGAACTCCAGGAAAAGATTAAACATTCAGATATGGTCATAGCAGAGAGCGATCCGAACGTTCAATTGTGGTGTTTTTCCCGGAAGAGAAGTAACTACGAGGTATGCCTGATTTCCGAACACAGTGCATACATGAGGAAGCCGCTGTAAACGTAAACATCTCACGACCACTGTATATCAAATGTCTCCTCTCAGCGCGAGAGGTTCTGAGTCATAAGGTTAGCCAGTGTGGCTGTCTTGGACTCACATCGACCAAAGACTGGTGCATTCTGGAGCAACTGCCTGCACTCAGGTCCTCTTCCTCCGTTTTCTTTGATTTACCCATAAATCACGCGTTCGCAAATGCAAGTTGATACGCTGGTGATAAGCCTCTGACAGCGCACGCCAAATGGTAAAAAGAAACCATTTATCCATAACAAATCGAGTGGAAGAACTGAACAGACATTTGGAAGAAACCTCAACGTTTATACAGACCTGCCGTGAAGTCAACAGTTTTAAGCTTCGAAACTTACATGTGGGCACTGTGGTTTGGGGTGCCGTTGATTCTAACAGTAGTCAACGAGATGGCAGACTAATAAAAACTGCGTGAAGAAATACGAAGCAACAGCAATGGAAACACACGAAACAGGAAAGTAAACACCAAGGTTATAGGGATGTCAACGAGTGCAACATATTGCCAAGTCAGCGTCTCCAGCTAGCAATGGAGCTAATTAGCCGGGCGCACTGCACTCGCAAACTTAGCCCAGCAGAGTGATGTCTCCCATAGTACGCGATCACCTCATCGCTCGTCCATCTCACGGTTTCCGCTTTCCATCAGCAGCTGCTCCGTTGGTAGATGTTGTCAGGTTACAGAGTACATGACTCGACCAACGTAGGCAGCACTTGCAATGACTCGGTTATCGGTTACGAACATGCATATTTCTCAAATGCGGGTCGACAGTAGAACCTAGCTGGCAGAAACAACGCTAGTCAAATACCATCATCATCATCATAACAGCCATGAGCTGGACTGATGGTACTGTGGCTCGGGTCGCCGCTCACCTCAACAGTGACGTGGGATATCCTAGAAGAAAACATTACTACGAAGGTCAACAAAGATTAAAGAAGACTAAGCGGAAGAACTAGAAATGGTATGGATACAGGTACGCCATTGACTGCGACACACCGCCATCTCGGATAGCGTCTCTAACCAG
>QNGE01001336.1:0-15020 GCA_008508345.1 Paragonimus westermani | reverse complement strand
TCACTACCTAAGCACTCCTACGTGGTCAGTAATGCGACATACAATCCTATGAGTGTAACTGCTTTTCGTCTGACTGCTCCCCTTTGGCCTGTCTGACAAGGTTTCACCTGGAAGGACCGGAGTCCTAGTCAGCATAGCCCGCCGGATCAAAACGGTACACAAGCCCGACCACCTCGTGAAGGTAGCAGTATAGGTCGGGAGTCAAATACCAAGAGTTTATATGTGCCTCTCGCACGAGTGGGCCAACTATGTGCTTCGGAGAACAATACCTAGCATACAAACACACCGCAAACCTTCCATTCAATCCACAGTAGAACGTCTTTGATGTCACGAATGACGAAGATCATCAAACGTACGACGTGCTTCCGCCATCCTCATGGATACCGCGTCGGCAACACTACGAGCAGATTGGATTGGACTACCAAGGGAAGTTAAACGAGGAATGGCCTAGGATAAAGTACGCACAACAAGAAACGAATACCGCATGGAGAACACGAGGTTCATGAGCTGAATTGGGTTCGTACACTCTTTTCCGCTGTAAACATGAACAAGTAGATCAAATGACTTGTTGGGGTAGCAGAATCGAAGCATCCGACAGATATCAAAGGCATGTTTCTGGCTCGCGAGATCATACACAGTTAGGCGGCACTGTATGTTGGATTTAATCCCACTTCGGAACCGCTATTAGATTTATTCATTAAGTTCACGCCCTTGTGAGATGATCCAGTCAATATTGACTTTCAGTGTCGTGATCTAGACCTCTTACCGGAGGCGCATTTGACTGTAACGTTCGGGTTACGTGTCTGGATAGTTTTCCGGATAGAGCATACCCGTCAGCAACCTCATTTATTCCTCTAACGTTTCAGATGTGTAAATTTTATCAGAGTGTATGTGCAGCATCGATGCGAAGTTGAATACATTCACATACTACCCCGTTAACGTAGGCGACCGGTAGACCCAACGCTTTGTTGTTCCACTCAGCTTTTACCTAATTGGTATATTCAGAAGAATCAATGAGTTATCATCCTCATGCTGACGCACGAAGTGAAGGGTGGAATGAAGAGAGCTAAACTTACACAGGAGGCTACCAGATGTATCTTGATCCCTAGGCTATCAGAATATTATCCCTGTTTCTTTTGTATACAGCTAACTGACCGAATGCCTCTAAGGTATGAAAATATCCGCTAATGACGGGACCAGTGGAACTCCCATGATGATTCCATCGACCCGTTTAAAGTCGTCAGTGTTAAAACGGAACCTAATATCTCATGTACAAGTGAAATATAACTTAAGACTCAGGATTGGCACACGTGAGAAACGGAAATAAGGTCACACTCTAAATAGGCTGACCCAGTTAAGGGCACATAAGAGGCAATCACGGTTGGTGGCATGCGGTTCAGATTGGCCCGTCACAATGACCGAAGCCAAAGAACGTCTGTGCTTAACTGTCACCGTCACTGGCTTGCGCCGCACCAATTGCGGTTCCACTCACACCACGTATCCGGTGTAAACCCGAAGGAGTAAGACCAGCAGGTGTGTGAGTGAGGCCTTTGTGTGCAGCCCATCAATGTTGGCTAGCTCGAAATTTTAACCCCTATCTCTCGATAAATAAACAGAGATACTGCAATGGTAAGATCTACATTGGGAAGGATGATAATGAAAATATAACGCAATATGCATTCCACTGTATGAGAACATGTTGCTGCACTCTAGAGAGAATACGGAGTAAAGTCATAATGCAAGATTGGACTGGAAGAATACCGATAAAAAAACACCGTACAGTACACCAACAATCCTAAAGAAAAGGAAACGTAGAGGACTACAGACATCCAGGTTTCTGAAAGGGGAGCGTCTGAGTTCCAAATGACGGCAGCCGTTCGTTGACGCGAACAAGGAAAAAATGGATATAACGGGATTAACCCACTTGACCCTAACTTAATTGTTGGACGACGGTGCACTATGAGTACGTTGATGACCTACTGATCCTAAACGGCCAGCATTCTTGACCGCACACATCTCAACGCCATACAGTCATGTCGCCTCGACCCACGGCACCGATGATTCCCTAACGTACCGCGCGCTTCTGCTCACGGTCCCGCAAATGCTGAAGACCAAACTTGCGGATGCCCCTCCAGACGATATTCCTCTTCTCAACACCCGAAATCGACGTTACAACGCGAAACGCTTACCTAGATAACATTCTGATATCGCGGGTTTCGACCATCAGGATTTCATCTACCTGATTTCAGTTGTCTGTGCAGCAGCTGTTTTGGAACACGATCATCACCCATCCCACGGACTTAGCCTAGCCAACAAAGTTGGTTCACTATCAGCACGGTTTCCATTCCGTCCATGTCCGCTCGTGGCAATACCTGAGTGTTCGGAACCATGTTTGACAACCGAATATCCAAGATGCGCCATAGGCACTGCAAATGGAAACGGCTCAGATAGCGCACGCTCCACTGATACAACGTCCAAGTTTCACTGCCGTGAAGCGACAGTGGTAGACACACAGCTTGGTGGCCATCTTCAGTTTGTGGTTCTTCCAGACACGTCTTTCAAGACGTCCGAAAGCAGCACTAGCATTCACCATATGAGTTCGCAACTCACGGTCCGCGGACAGAACTGTGAAAGCTGCTACCCAAGTTGCAAAACCCTGTGCAACCGTCGACAGTCTCTCCATTAATGCGAATCTGAGGTGCACGTGCAGGAAAAGCACCTCTGCCTCGAGGAGGCTGAAAGAAAGCAAATATCTTACCTGTGCTGATATTCACTCCAAATCTGGACACCTAGGTAGCGAAAGCCAGTGACCAGTGGCTGTAGTTCGTCCTCGTTGTGTGCGAACAGCGTGCTATCCTCTAAGAACAGGAGCACTCGCATCGTTGAAGCATGTAACTGGATTGGAGCGCCGAAACGTCGAATATTCAGCAGGTGCCCATCGGCCCGGTACTTAACCCCAACGCCCTCCTCCGCCGAGTCCTGGAAAGCAACTGTTAGCATGGCAGTCAAATATAAACTAAACAGGGCTGAGGCTGGGACACAATCCTGCTTCACACCAATGACAATGTCAAAATCATCAGAGGAATATTCACATGACTGTACCTTCACCTTTATTCCCACATGGAACATTCTAATCAAACTGACGAACTTAGCTGGACAAGCACCGTCCACAACGCCTCGCGGATCACGGAATCAAACGCCATGGTGAAGTCCACGAACAGGGCATACAGGATCTGGTTGCGTTCCCGGCACTTCTGAAGATGTCGAGCAGCAAACACCAGGTTGCCGGGAATCAACACTGCTCTTCGGGGACATTGGTCCCCAAAACGTTTGCACTCAGCTGACTCAGGAGGATTCTTGCAAACATCTTGCCAGCGCAGCTCAGAAGCCTAATGCACCGATAGCTGTCACCGCATTGATTGCTATACCTAGCTTCGAACAAAGATATCAGGGCTTCCTTGAAACCTCGTGGTATTTCGTTCTGCTCCCACACGGAGTGAACCACCCGGAGCAGAGCGCGTTCCAGCGCCGGTCTGCCATTCTTTAGGGTTTCACCTGGCAAACGATCCTCGCCTGCAGCTTCCCCATTGCACAGTTTTCTGATCGCCCTCTACACCTCCGGCAAATCCGGGTGACAGCAAGTGAAGATTTGATGGCCTGTTGCGGCAAGCTGTTCACAGTCACTCAATCAATGGTATCAGGGCGGTTTAGTAGGCTACCAAAGTGTTTGTGCCATATTTTCATGACGTCCCCTGGCTGGGTGCAAGATAAACCGGTGTCCACCTAAATCAGTGCTTTGGTAGACTGGACGAATGGACCGAAGATCGCCTTAAGCGAATCATAGAACTCCTTCTGTTGCCGCAGACCGGTGTGGTCCTGCATTCGCTCACCTCACTTCCTCCACCAGTCGTCCTTGGTTGCGCGATGATGTTCGGTCATATAACGGCGAACACTCCGGAAGGTCGCCCTCTTGTCTTCATTGTCCGGTAAACGCTGTATTCCTCCCTCGTACCAAACTGGAGGTAGCTGCGTTGTCATCGTCAAACCAGTCCGGACGTTTCTGGCGTCCCACACCGATCGTCTCGGTGGCTGCTGCTGTAATTTTGTCCTTGAAGTGCTGCCACATACCCTCAGTAGTAGTGGATGCGGTAGCGTCTTGTAGACGAGCGGCAATGGCATGCAAACAAGCTGCCTACGTCTCACATTTCTCCAGTCGTTTGACATCCTACTTCTGTCGTTGTCCGGATGATCTACAACAAGCAGACTTACGTACACGGATGGACAGTTTGTTCCTGACCAGCCTATGATCGCTCCTACATTCGGCACCGCGCATCGCTCGCGTGGTGCGCACTTCATGGATGCCGCACAACCATGTAATTAAGAAAATGATGATGACCGCTCCGTGAACGAGCCCGCTTTGTGATGTCGCCCACATCCAGTTGGAATCGATCGTTTTTGGTGGTCATCCCGTAAGTAGCACATGGGTGGAGCAAGCGATCACCGTCCTCTTTGACTGAACCGACGAAGTATAGTCCGAAGGCTACCGGTCAGTCTGCCGAGTCGCGCCCAACTTGAGCGTTCAGGTCACTCGGAACAAACAGCCGGTCGCTCACCAGTGCCGACCGGATCGTGGCAGACAGCTGGTCACAAAACTGGTCCTTGGTATCATCAGTGTGACTCATAGTTGGAACAAAAACATTAGAATGTGACACACTTATCCCGACCGAGTCGCATGCGCATCGACAGGATTCGAAAGCCGATGCCGTACGGTGCACTTGTCATCAAGGCATTGATGTGATCAGCGACTGAGAAACGGACACCATTCTCCCAAGCACCGTCTGCCGGGAAACGTACCCAGTAAAAAGTGTACCCAGCACCTGCTTCTCGGACCTTACTTTGATCTACAAGCTTTGTCTCACTCAAGGCGGCCAGGTCGATTCCACACCGGTTCAGTTTCATAGCGACCAGTGCGGTTCGCTGTCCCAGCCGTTCCGTGGTGTTGCAACGACCCAGTGGCGTGCACACATCTCATGTCCCAATAGAAAGCGTCTTACGTCGGCGAGAGTGTTTCAGGTTGGTCGTCGTGTTACTGAGACTCGAGTGGGCATTGTCTACTCTAGGATTCGCGTTGGTGAGGATATTATGGTAGAGGAATGGAGAGGGTTTGGCAGTAGCATATTTTCGCCTATCCACTCTGCTGCGGACAGCAGATAGGGCGACCCAGTTTACTCTTTGCAAGGTCGTACTATCACGGTTTGTATGGGCTTTGGATACTACCAAGATGCCCAGATCTGGATAGTAGAGCGATAAGGGCACTCAATCAAAGCCCTTGGCTCAAAAGCCTGTACTGCAAGGCAGCGGGTGACAAATGAACATACACAATTGTAACAACATGGACCACGATTAACGACCATATTGCACCAACTACGAGCGCATCTGCCTTCAGTCTGGATGTTCCCCTTTGGCCAATCTGAAATGGTTAAAGGACCGATGTCCTAGTCAGCATAGTCCACCGGATTAAAACAATACACAAGTCTGACCACCACGCTAAGGTTGCAGGAAAGGCCAGAGTCAGTCAGGAACAACAAACACATTTTCGTGTAAAATGTACCTTGAGCCAGTCGGTTTGAAGGCCACAACTATATGGTGTTCCAGAGACCCACAAACCTGGTGTGTCTGACTGATTTTTAGTATTCATAACACTATCATCTGGTCGTCAAATGGCCGATAGATATACCGAAACTCACAAAGGAATGACTAGGTAGAGTAACATCTAACAGACGCGCACGAACTAACTATTGAAGTGACTAATATACTACGCGAAGGTGTTTAGCTGGCGTTCAGTCTTTGTTTACAAGTGTTCATTTGAATGCATGTCAACCTTGTGTCCCAAGGTGAAGATAGGACCAGAAACCTTTCCATCCCCACATTTCTATCTTCTGTGTTTCAGAGAACACTGTACCAGGAGATTCGTGAATAGCTTGGATGCGATAAGGAGAGGGCTAATACCTCTGTGGTTGACACATAACATTGACAACTTTTTGGAAGATGGAGACAACTATCCACAAGTAACCATTACGGAACACATTTTCAGTCTCAATTATAGAACGAAGCAATGTGGCCAGTTCAGATAGCAATGTATCACCAACATCTTTGAAAAGAGCAAGGCAGAGGTCTGAATCAGGAGTTTTGTTAGATTTCAATGAATTAGCCTGCAAAGCCACTTCGGTTTCGGCGGAGGATCGTCAGGAATTTCACAAGTAAGCACAACACCTCCATCGCCCAGCCAGCTGGAATGTTTCTTAGTGGTCAGCCCACCTGTTAAATCGCCGCGACAGGCTGTAAATTGGTGAGGCATCTTTTTCGAGTGCAGAAAGTCAATGCAACCACAAATGAGGGGAACATCACCCAACTATTCTCTGATAAAGACGCTTTTGCCACTTCTGTTTACTAGGCTAGGTAAACCTCACGGTCATTGTACAAATTTGTTTTACTCAGAGTCAGGTGCCTATGGTGCTCTCAAAAGAGACGTACATAGTCGTTGATATTTCCGTCAAGTGTTCATATGGATCACTCCATTGCTGTGACCCGACGAAACTAAGCATGTTTAAACAACGATATTGTCCAACTCAAAATGAATGGCGATCTTCAGCGGGATGGGACCACGATATGGTCAGCATGCGTCCGTAGTTGGATTGTATAGGACAGTCTCAATGTTGCGCTGAAACGTGCAACTCGAGATATACAGTGAAGTGTGCCTAGTTATAACAACCAGTTGTCACGCCAGTTGTCGACGCATCCCGACACACAAAATGCCACCTAACCGCTTTTCTTTTGGAGAAAGACGACCAAGTTGTGCCTCTATGTCACCGACAAACAATGTTCAAATGTTTGGTTTGTCGCAGAAGACCTAAAATAGCGTCCTCGGCACAAAAAAAGAACCGCATACCGAAAACACTGTCTGAAGAAAATGGATGGGATGGTGGATGCGCGTTTCAAAAACAAGGAACACATCAAGTTCCAGACCAGCCGACCTACGCGTCGGAGCGCACAGACATTGGGAGCGCCAATATTTTTGGTCCTATGATACAAAGATTAGAAAAGGAAGAATTTGACCGGTCTGTGGTGGTAGCAATAACCTCGGATGCTTTCCATCCGTTAAAACCACGGAGAGGCATGTCTTTGGGAACCCACCCTGAGTCACTAGTTCAACAACCTCACAAGTGGGGTGACCTGGTATACAGTTTTCTTGGGAGCCTGGCAGGATCCAACTACCTAAATGTCTGACTCGCTTGATAATGAGGGACTAACTTAATCCGACTGCGCAGAGTAGAACATTTCTGTTTAATTTTGATCACTGCTATGTATAGTGGATGCATCCAAAGCTAATATCAAGCTTATGGGTACTGTAAGTTTTTTCGACTGTGCTAAATAACATGCCGGCGTCCACGACCAAAGGCTGTCGTTAGTAAAACCATGTCTGAACGTGGTTCACCTGTCCCAACAGACGAACTGCAAATTTGGACTACAAGTTCTGTCGGCCTGGGCCCGGCCCAGAGAGTCAGTTGTCGCTCTTCAGTCTTCCACCCAAGTGACTCTGAGACGAAATTTTGAGACGCAACAAAACTCCCGGTCCAGACTGCTTGTCTTTTATCAGAGATAGTGACAACAGCGTGATACCAAAGCTAATGACACTCTTAGGAAGATATTTAAAAAAAACTTAAGTGGTTCACAGATAGCGCTTATCAGCATTTGCTTACCCTACTGAAGAGGCGGCCCGAATTGCTCGTGGCAATCAGTCTTGTTTAAGTCAAGTTCAAGTTACGCGTCGGTCCAAAACTGCTTCAACTCAACAACTCCGAAATAAAGAACAGAATCATAAAGTGCGATCAAGTTTCCGATTTGGCCGGGACCTCAATGCACACAAGTTTGTCCTGCAAAGGGCGTGGGTGTTTTGACGTTCTTAGGATTGAAGGATAGATTTCATTCGGTTACTCATATTATTCTCTGAAAAATTTCTCTACAAGGAGTCTCACAATATCTCCCGAGACCACTGGTAGTTCGTTAACGCCACGATTGTCAGGCAACAGAATGACCGCGAGTTGCGTGGACCACTACATTTCCGTTTTGATAAAATCGGAAGGTGTCACCTGTCAGATTGGGCGTCTCGTAATCGTTTAACTTGCTAGTTAGAAACGTTATCCAACATGGCCGTCAGCAGTAAATGTTGCGTCCGCCTCTGTATCGCTCGTTAGTCTGTTCAATCTTATCTTGTCTATTTCCCTCTTTAATAGCATTGTTTTCCAAACATCGGCTTCCCGTGAACCAGTCTACTAATAACGAAACGATGCATCGTAACACATTAACATCTCGTCCCCACTCTTCAATCACAAACGTAACAAAATAAAGTATTTATGACATGTGGATAACAAAAACAATAGAGGTGCACCAACGGACCTTACAATGGACTGCTGTCTCACTCAGATAGACTGCGTAGTCTATGCGAATGGACAGAAACAGGTGAAGAGCTTATCGTCATCCAAGTTGACGTAAAAACGACAGAAGTTCACTTTTAGGTTGAAATTTGAAAACGCCCCCTGAAAATGTCGACTGATTACTAATGAAATCGCAGTTTGAGTACTTACGGTTAATGATATAACCGGAGCTACGGCCTACGAGCGCATAAACGGATAACAGTGACCGCTAGGGAAACAGCGGATAACGGGACGATGGTCAATGATAATGAACAATGGACTATGGAGTATACACGACTAATTCGTAACTTCCCGGCCAACCTAACAACCCGTGATTAACGCATGAACATAGAAAAAACTGGTCTCCGGACAGGGCTCTTTTTTATGTCACGCAGTCCGAAGACAACACGGTCACAAACCAGACTACATTTGAAGGGTTTGACCAGTTAGAAAACGTGATCAAAAAGTGGACCAGATAAAAATCCAGAGTACAATGATGTCCCAACTAAAAGATGAGTGTGTAGGCAGGGTGCCGGGAGTTAGCACAAAGGCTGGAAACGCTCGTGAAGAGCAAACTGGCACACGACAGCAATGAGTTAGGCCTTTACAAAGGCAAATCAAACAGTATTTTCGGGGGATCGCATTCTTCCCCGACAGTTAAACGAAACACCTCCCCAGTATCTACGGCAGTGGTAGATAGTTTCGCGTGAGACTTGTCGGTACTTTGCGCCACCTCCTGCCCTCACCAATTCAATAGGCTAACGTTGGTTAACGTCAGTAGACTGTCAATCTCGAAAACAACTGCGGGAGATGAAACACGTTGTTGACAGTAATATACGGATAGCGGAACGAACCGCAAGTAAGTTAGATTTTACTCCCACATGAGTACAACTAAGAGCCTCAGCACAAGCAAAGGGAGTCAATCGGAACCTGTACGCCACAGTTAAGAAGTGCTCCAAAAACAGAAGCCTAGTGTCCTACTGAGGCCAACTTTGTGAAGGAACAAACCGGTGTCCCAAGTTCATCAGGTGTTCTCCACTCCATCCGTAAAATGCACAGCCCTTGTTGTATAAGGTATTATTCCAAAGTGGCACAAACTCACACCGGCGAGTTTGTGTGAGGAGAAAGTTGACCCTTATTTACAAACGCTCCCTTCGAGAAATAGGCCATTTTTGATTTTGTCCTCGCAGCTTATCGCTGCGTAACCTCGTTGCTTCACAAAACCCGAACTGTCATGCACAGAGAAAATCTGTTTTGATTCCGAAGAATCATCCTACAAACTGGTTCGGCGATAATTGGTTCACCGAGCCCGGAGCTCATCTTGCGGAGCTGTTGAACTGCCCAGCGCTGGTTGTGACAACCTCTACAAGAGGTATGCAGATAGAATAGTAGTTTCTGAGTTTAGCATCCCAGCCAGAAAAGAATGATCAACATTACCGTGTGCATGGACTTTGAGGAGCAATTTTCCCGAATCTATATCTTGAAGACGGTCACATAACCGACTTAAGTCGAATATTACGGTCTGCCCCGAATTCTGCCTATCATGCAAGAGTACTGCTTACAGGTGGGAGCATTGATAAGCAGCTGCTTAAAACCTCCGCCCACGCGTTACCTATCAGGTCACTTACAGTTGCGGTGATGTCTACATCAGCAAAACATGTGGATATCCACGACGAACGGTGACTAAGAATATGGCTAGATGGTGGGCGCTCGCAATGATACGAGAAATGGCAACAGAGCGACTGAGCCGAAAGACTGCCACGTTTATCGCCGAGTACATAACAGAAACGGGTCACGTTGCTAGCCCAGACAACTCGTTCGACGTAGCAACGCGATTGCTCGAGAGCTCTGGTACAATGCCAACCAACGCTCGCAGTCCTGTTCTGTGTGCGTGAACTGGTGACTACGGCAACTTGTCTGTTAATGTAAAATTCGACCGATGGTCGTTCCGACTGTTGTTATCCACATTTACTACATATCCCAGTCCTGTGTTTGTGGATAAAGAGGGAACGAAACGTAAGCACCTCATGAGTGTTCCCTTCGTTAATAATGAGCATCACTTTAACCCAAGATACTCCTCACCACTACTGAAGCTAACGACGGATCGAACCAAGGTACCGACGCATTGGGTCCACGGACGTCTACCTGTGAACAACAGTAATTCTGAATGACAGTTTGGACGGCAATCACAGACGAAACACATTCACTCGGAATTAAACTATCCTTCGATGTTGCTACATTCAATGAAGAGCGCAACTTAGTTGAGCACTGTAAAGGCCAATGTAGTAGTAACCTGATGAGAGATATCATGCACGAAGCGTGAAAGCAGACTTTCACAGCTTGATCTGACGACTGAACCTACAACGATAGAAGGACCAGACGATTTCTGTAGCTGCAGTAAAATTATGCTCGTTAACCAAGTTAAAACAGGAAGTACGCAAGACCACATATGTAGTATAACGACTTGCAAATCCCATTCCTAGCTTTTACCAACAGGCCACTCCCAACTACCAGTCTGTAACAGGGACCTGCGAATCAGCGGCTTTCGGCAATATCGAGATAACTGCGCCAGGTCTCCAAGTGCACACATAAGCTGCAGTCCGTCATCGTATTGGGGGAGCGTTTCAACAAAAACTGATTCAGGAAATGCTGAGCGGTTCACACTAAATACAGCTGAATAGCAGTGACATATTTAATTTTGATTTCCATCCATGCGTGTTGTCGCTGACTCCAACGACTCCTGAGGTTACAGTAACAGATACGAAATTCCCAAGAAACTAATGATAAGGAAACAAAATGACAAAAGTTCCTATGGGAGTACATTCGCCGATGACTGACTTCCTCCAACTGTTAGCAGCCACTCCGAACAACGCGTGACAGGACGCACGCTACACCACACTGAGTAAGGTACCTACAGGACAAACACTAATTCTATTGCAACGGGTATCGAGGATTCATCCAGATATCGATAAAACAAACAGAACTGGCGTGCAGCGCAGGTGAGGTCTATTCGATATAAACCAAGTGGCTAAGAATTTTGACTAAACTCCAAGAGTTCACATGTAACCTCCGTGTGAACAGATCAGGCCTGTGACTGAAAAAGTGAAACCGAGCGCACGCCCACTTGACTGCTCCCTTTGACTTCCTTGCGATACCACAGACGAAGTACAGTGCACGCAGATCAACCCTATCCCTTGACTGGTCAAACATGATTTGCAGCGTAAAATGTCGCCCGTGCATTCAGTATCGATCAGTTTACTACCCGACAGAAATCCGATTAAGGGTGCCCCTTCCAGAATATCCGAGACAGCTGGAGAAGAGTCACGTAACTGTCAAGCTCTACTCCGTGCAAAGCATACCCGATAAATATGTAGCCAATGCTCAGAGAATCACTCGGGTTCAACAAAATTAGCACTTACTAGGCCTCCCGATGACGTACTGAAGACCAGATAAACGAGCCGAAATCAGCCTCCAAGTTAAAAACCGCACGATCGTTCGGTGTGGAAAGGACTGACGCCTAGCGCAAGTCGACAAGCGAAGATATAATAGACATATCCGCGGGCGGAGCCGAGCCCCGCCGATTTTTTTTTCACCTGGTTCCCTATATGATTTAGAAGACGTTGCGCCATGAGACTTATGAATAGCCTGAGTGCGGTAAGGGGAACAGCACATCTGTTACGATATTCTGGCAGTGCTTCGAAGAATTACTGCTCACAGACACCAATCACGGGGCATCCCTCCAGTCAATCTTACAAAACGGTGTGCCCGGCTCACGGTTTTCAAGAACAGCTGAACGGGTAGGGAACGGAAACTGCATTACGCTCCAACAAACCAAGCATGGAAGTAGCCTCGACTTTCAATGCACATCAAAACCAAACTCATTACCTCCATCGTCAACAGCCTCATCGTTCCCTGGTGTTCACCTCCATTGCCAAGCCCCCACACTACACGGTAAATTTGTGAACTACCTCTGTCACATACAGTCTTCAACTAAATCTCGGTGACCGCCTCAGTCACAATTCGGCTGTACCCCGACAAACTACCCTTTCCATCGTAGTGCTCATGGGATCAGTCGACGTTTGCCCATGAGCTCTGTTGAATTTCAAGAAATCCAGCGGCACAGTACTCACAGCGCTTCTGCGAAAAATACCATCAAAACAAGCTGGTGAGACAGTTGAGACTCGTCTGGTATTCGTTCAGAACACACCGCTGCTGGTATAGAACCGGCTTCAAAAGTGAACAAGACAGAAATCTTCTCAATGAGCTCTGACAAACCTTGTTTGAAGAAACAAGCGATCTCACACTTGAATAAACAGTGCGCAAGAGCTTCATTAGTAAACCGACTCATNAAGTCAACGCGCTGAGACTTGGCTTTTCACTGTCGATCGATTGTCGATAGTGCTAACTGACAGGGTTGTATTTTGTTGGATCAGTTCCAACAATTGCGAAATATTCGTGAGGAAACACCCGATTTTTATCGTTGAATTTAGCCAAGATGAAGCACCATTCGATATATATTTTTGAATCAGCAGAATAGCAAACCACGCAGAAGCGCTTACTCGGACCTTACTGTAAGTTGCATTTCACCATACCAAACTATTTTTGAGTGACCAACGGAAGTCACGCTGTCACACTGGGGTGGAATAAACGCCCACACCACGATAGAAAACAGACCTAGCTATGAGAATGAGCACCACGCAACTCATTTGTTGAAGCAGCGCTCAAGCTCAATATCAGCGAGTTGTTCCACCTTAACCTGGGCTTAATCTTATTTTACTTTGTAAGTATTCAACCATCAGCTACGTTCGAGAATAAACCGATGACGCCAGATCCCACTGGTAGGAGTCGTAATCCCTTCGTGATTTATGCGAACTTTTTAACCCCACACAAGACCATCAACCGGGAACTCGGACGAGTCTGGACACCAAGACGAAACCGCCGATAACTACATAAAACATAGGAGCCAGAAACCTAACGGCAACAAACTCATATCGATTTTGATAATATATAAGTGAGCATAGCTGAGCTGTGACCAAGTGTGTACTGAGAAAAAAATCCTGCTAGAAAAGTTTATTTTGTATATTTATCTCTTTAGTTTTGAAGCAAGTCGATCCAAATCTTGACGACCAGCACGAGTCAGAGTGCGACCGCTGAAATGAAGACCAACAGTCAACATATCAGAAATGAGTAGACACAGGGTAAAAGTTTTACAATAACGCGACAGATGGAGTCAACAAATTGGACATATCTTAGCAGAGAGAAATTTAAGAGTTAAAGTTAAAAATACTTCTAGATTTCATACCACATAAGTATTACATTCAACCAAACTTGGGTTAAGTGTGTTTAATATTCAGGGCCCACTGATGCAGGATTGGCAATTGATGTCGTAATAGCGGAGATGCACCGAGATACGAGCTGCAATAGGGAACGTTTCAATGCACACATCGAAACTGGATTGTGCTAGAATGGCATGTTCAGTCCACATTTGATGTATAAGGTGGAGATAGTCACCAGCCTGACTCCCACTTATGAAAATCAGAAGAAAGAAAATTATGGGAATTTACCAGCAATGTAGCTACCTATTGCGAACTCAATTGTTTTTTTGAACGTAATGGGTCAGGTGCGCATGTTGGGGAACAAGTAACGCCACAGGGAGGCCAATTACAAATCACCAGAAACCGTTAAACGCCAGCAGCCCAACCACCGGTTGGGCTGCTGTTAAGGACTGAACGATAAGAGGAAGCAGCATGTCAACACGCCCGTGGTAACATCACAGCTGAGTTAAGAACAACAGAAGCCAACCATCTGACAGACCTATTGCACAATTCTTTTATTTAAAGTAACGGCAATGTAACGGAAAACTGAGCGACAATCCGGTGTTGAAAGTTAAAGCGAATAATACAATCTCAGATCAACAAAACTGTGGACATAATGCAATAAGAACTAACCCGGTCTCCAATTTTTCGCACAGCCCCAGAGCTTCCAGTTGTTGCAACGCCCTACGAATAACAGACTCATTCGCCAATACCCTGTGAGACGGCTTCACACCGTTGCGTTTCTTCCTCGCAAAAATTCTAGTAAATCCTTTCATTCCCGTCGGTCGTAAATATAAATGCCTTAATATTGCAGCACACCTAAAGTAGAACCAATCCGGATCGTACGGACCGGATTCGTTGGCGGCCGACAGCTTCACGATATCAGTCCACTCAGGTCGCGCCACTTTTCCAGACCTAAAAAAATTAGAGCAGAGTACACCAATCTTACTTCTTGAGGAATTCACCGAGCGCTCTCACGAACACATGTCCATCTATATCTTTAACTGACGTGGGCGCCTTGATAAGTAAGATAAAATGGACAAAACCACACAACAAACCATGACGTGAACCAATCCAAAAGTACGCCTCGAAAATAACTAATCACACAAACAACACGCCACTTTGACCGCATAACGTCAACGTGATTTCGGGAAGCTGATGAAGTCCTTTTGAAACGGGAGACTCCGGCAATGCCATGAAGAATCATTACAAACCAAAAGATATTGGCGGG